>JAXQQM020092992.1:0-100837 GCA_034641835.2 Pinus albicaulis
CAGATCTCCCACTACTAGATATCCTCAGAAAGTGCCCGGTGAGGGACTACAACAAATGTAAGCACATGAAATGGAAATATAGCATTATTTTATGAGTTGTGAGGCAAGAAGATGTAGATGGACAATGAATAATGTTATAGTAGTAAAGAGAGTACAATTTCTTGAGGAAAAAACCTCTCAAGAAAGGCAATGCAAACCTCAGCAATACATGTACATGGAAATTAAGAAACACAACTGCATATATGAAACCCTTGGCTATGACAGCGCAGTATATTATGGGTTACTACTGCAATACAATGCCAATACATGTATATAGCAATGATATAGCTCAAATACATTAGGGGAGCCAAGATCTAACCCTTAGAAGCAATAAAACATCAATCCTCCAAGGGATTGGCTGAAATATACAAAATGGAAAAAATGCCAGAGTTGCTAGGTAGCTGCAGCAACTCAAATATGGAACTCAATAAAGAAGGCTGAAGATGATGAGAAATATGAAGTAGACCTTCTGCAATGGATCTTCAAAGTGGAAGGCTGATCCTTACACTTGAGATCTCACCCTCCAAACAACACTGCAAACCCCCACTGCAAGTGCTCTATGAAAATAACACAGTCCAAGAGGGTAGCTGCGTTGTAGGTGGAATAGACTGAATTGGCCAAGTGCCAAGATCTACAAATAAGATCCAATGCTTCCAAACTAATCCTCCAAATTAAAGAAAGAGTCTCCCTCTGAAAAACAAGCAATGGAAGAGGTGTTGTAACTACTCACTACAACACCCTACAACACAGAGTTATGCTGCTGCAGCAATAACGCTGTCCTGGAGGAGGATGCTTGGCCACAAGACTAGATGTGAGACAAATCAATATGACTCCTTCAAGAGGCCCTCAATAAAGGAGGAGAAATCCTAAACAGAAATTCTCCAGCAATTCTTTCTAAACAACAAAGAATGCGCAATGTCTGAATAGACATGAAATGAAGAATACAAGCATGAATAACAATGGCTCTCCTCCTCTCCATATATAGCAAGTGAAGGCACTCTCTCCATGGGCCCCATAAATTAGGGTTTCCCCCATAAGGGAATATTCCCTCCTCTATATCTGTGCTGTCCCATGTAGTGCTTTCCACCTCATACCCAACGTTGTTTGACTTGGTCAAACTTAACCAAGCCTCTTTGCAAAATGTCCCCTTTCACACATGAGGGTGTGAAATTTAGTTCCAAGGCTGATCCCCTTTCATACTAGAGGGATTTTATCCATTTTCGTATTTTGAATGGGCCTCCTCACCCAATTATTTAACTTATAAGTGAAATTATCAAAATCTAATGTTCCAATTTATTGAAGGAAAAAATTAGGAACATTACAGACTAGGATTTCCTTATACCAAGGTTTGAAATTTCAATGTGGATTGAAGTGGAATTTTGGAGTGTTAATTCACACCTGAACATGTATGATATCCATCATCAAATGGAAATATAACTTAGTAGCAGAGAAAAACACCAACAAGGGGAAAGACCTAGGTTTGATTCCTAAGTTGTTATCTTTTCCAATATGTTATTAAAGCCATGTTTGTAGCTAGGAATACCCTATGCCTAGGTCTAAATGTTTGTTGTCAATGAACATGGGGTGACATAAAAAAAGGGCATGTGGCTTAGTGGCAAAGTATCCTTTCAACTCGGTGCAAGTCCTGGAGTATATGCCTAGGCTGTATAATTTTTCAACATGTTATCAAAGCCATCGTTGTGACTAGGGATTCCCTATCCCTAGGTATGAATGAATGATATGGATTTCTAGGGGGTGTATAAGTATTAATCATATTTTTAAAAACTGGAAATAGTAACTGAACCAGTCCACCTATCAAACCAGTTTTTAAAATGGAATTGGAAAAAGTCGACTGTCAGATCTCAATGAACTGGTCTTTAAAAAAACATGAAATAATTAATTTTTAATGAAAAGAATCATTTTTAATATTTAAAACCATGATTCAAAACCATTAGAGACAAAATATGGAAATTTTGTTCATAGATACACTATGTAAGGGTGAATATATAAACATATCACCGATTTCAATACATATTAGCAACAAAGATACATAATAAATTGTTGATTTTTCAAATGCTAATTAGAAAAGCATAATTTTCTGCAATCGATAGTAACTTCCAATGATATATGATATTAATATAGCATACCCTACAACATCATTAAGTAAATAGACATAAAATTCAACCATAAACATAATGTAAATAGTAAATATCACAGTATAATAGTCATGCACAGTAGACAACAATATTTTCCCTGGGAAACTCGAATTTGAGAGAAAACCCGACAATATTTTATAGGAGAAATTGTTTAGTTCAGCAAAATTTCAATCAGATAATTTTCCATTCAAGCTTGTTCAACCCAGACCAGATTATAGTGATGGTCAAACCTGATCAAACAAACCTAAAAACTTCTATGGTGACTGTGCAAGCCTTCCAATTAGCAAACCCTTGGCCTTCTGCTAGCCCTTAGGGCCAGTTCAACCTGTTGTTAATCTAATGCCCTGACGTGGAATATTAATATCTACTATGGATTCACTAGGTTAGAAATGCTTCCCATATCTAATATATTGGGATCATATAATTCATACCCAAAATTATGAGTCTGATCCAGAAAGGTCCTTGGACCAGTCTCATATTTCCAATTAGTGATGTCAAAGGGCTCAATAATTAGCCTGTAGAGAGTGCCCAGTCTTGTCCAGACTTCACTACACTGGAAATCGCCCTAGTAACTAGTTCAATTTATTGAAAATTTCCCTTTCATTTAGATCTTATTTAGACAAGCGAAGGACTGAGAGAGAGAAATATAATGAGGTTGACTCAAGGTTTTTTATTTAGTAGCTACTCTTCACTTATTTACCCCTTTATATTTTCTATAGAAAAACATGGGAAATTAATTCATTTAGGATTTCCAATCATTTCATGTTTGCATAGACCATTTAAAGACGATTCTTGGGAAGCAAAGCATGAAGCGGGGTAGTTCCTTTTTCATAAATGGTTTGCAGGCATAGGAAGTGGGTGGAAAATGTTACTATATGAGAGGCATATGGGACATTTCCTAAGCATGTCACCTAGTAGAATAACCTGACCATCATAGATGACACTTTTCAAAGAGAAAACCATGTCCTAGATGGCCGTATGAAACAAATAAAAAAAAATTGGACTATGAAGTGTGGTAAGTCCTACCTTCGTAAACACCATTGTCATCAATCACTCAAGATAAAACAATATTCAATTAAATAATTTTGCAGCAATTGATCATGATAATTTCATTATTGCAACCATCTAAGCTTGATGAATCCTTTTGGTGCTTCATGGTTGATCCAACAAGAGTGGTTTAAGGAGAAAACGAGTATCCCTATATATATGAATGAAGGTCAATTTTTAGCAATAAGAATATACAAGTCAACATCATACACCCTTTGAGGTGCCCCTTGATGTAGTTAGTACTTGTGGGGTAACATTATGGCCCCTAATTGGGGACATGTATTCCTATGCAAGAGTGTATGTGAACTATATAATCTTAGTAAACTCGTGACCTACACACATCTAACGCAAAGAGAGAATTAGTGGTGGCGCTCTGCCACTCCAATAGAACCTACCTTGAAAGATTAAAATACTCACAACTCAAAACACACAATCAACTAGCCAAAAATGTATCAATCAAAATATGCATAGGAAACATACAATGAGTAGAATGCATATGAAATTCAAGGTGTCTGGTCAACTAAGTTAATTACAAAAGGACTTATTTATGTATAAAAAAAAAAAGAAAATTTCGAGAAATTGGATCATATCAATGCTATATAGTAAAATCACTCAACTATTGTAACCATTCAATGAGGCTTCTTAGGATTAAAAATAAATTTAGAACCAAAACTACAATAGAGTAATAAGGGCCCGAAACCAATATAATCAGGATGCTTCTATGGTGGCTGCAACTGTTGTATGTTTAGAGGATATACTTCAACCTTCATGCATGATATGGAATCTACAAAGACTCACATACCAACAACATGAATACAACTGAATAAATCCCCATTATTTATGGAAAAAAATAAGTATTGTATCCAAACATGTATGCCACTCATTTTATTAGAATCCAATAAGGGAAGTCCATTCATCCTTTACTCACACCCCTCAAAACGTTTTACTTGAATTCCTCTATTAGGTTCATGCTCATCTATAGTATCATACATAGGATCTCTTTCAAAGTAAACACACACTAGTACAAAATGGCTAATTAGTTACTAAAAAAACGACTAAAATTTGCATATAAACGACTATTTTTTAGTCGGTGACCAATAGTAGCTAATTTACAGTATCTTATAACGCGACCAACTTTTGGTCGTTTTTAGCTTAGTCATTAATTGGTTATCTCAATTTTTTTATCTAGTTGTATATTTGGTCATTGATTTAGTCACTGATTTGGTCACTAATTTAGTCATTCATTTGGTCTTTCCTTTGGTCATTCATTTGTCACTGATTTAGTCATTCATTTAGTCATTCATTTGGTCACTGATTTAGTAATTCATTTAGTCATTTATTTGGTCTTTGATTTGGTCATTAAATGTCACAATTAATGACCAAATATACAACAAAATATATTACTATATGATCACCCAAGAAAACCAATTAATGACCAAAGAAATATGACCAACATGTTGGTCGTGTTATAAGATACTGTAAATTAGCTACTAATAGTCATATATATGCAAATTTTAGTCATCGTTTGAAACCAATTAATGACCAAAGAAATATGAATAAATTTTAGTCGTGTTATAAGATACTGTAAATTAGCTACTAATAGTCATTTATATGCAAAATTTAGTCATTATTTGCAGTCACAAATTTATCATTTCTAGTAGCCATTTATTCATTATATAAACGAATAATTTAGTAGTTTATATTCATTTCATTTACTTTCATTAATAATCATTATAAATGACTAATTTAGTCTTATATTCATTTTTTTTGTGTTCATTATTAATCAACATAAATTAATTTGTATGATTTAAAAAATGTCATACAATGTGCATATTCATCTAATATGAAAACACAAAGTCGCATATTTTAGTTACAATACTAAACAACATCAAGTGCAACTATAAATAATTTCAATCACATAAATTATATTATATGAAATGTTAAAGTATTACAATATGAGTTTCCAACTTAATATTAGTTGGACTACAATTTACACATGAAATGATGTTTCATCACTTCAAAACATTATCGTTGTGTTGTCAAGGCATTACAGGTGATTTCACCAACTCTAAAGACTTGATCATCAGTCTTTATATGTGTGTCTTATGTGAGATATTGTCTCTAAGGGTATCACTAGACCAGTTCTCCTCTCTCTTTTTGCATTTGTCGCTCCAATGTTATTGCTCTCCTCTTTTTTCAATTCATGCTTCTTACCATCAACACTGATTTCATTTTCTGAAAACAAAAGAAAATACAATGTAGTGTAAGAAATGAAAGACAATTAACACTAGAATATAACATAAATTAGACTATAAATAGTTTATACAACATATACCTTAACATCAACAATGTCAAAGCAATTTTCCTTCAGCATCAATTTCTGTAAAATAAATGTCACGTTATTCTTTCCCATTTCTCAACATGCTACATACGATAAATTGAAAATCACATAAAACCAAGAGAAAACCCTTTTCTAACCAAAACAAACAAACAAATAGTGCCTCTAATAAAACTTCATTATAATATTAGCAAATGAAAAGAGAGCTAGTGGACCATTTGTGTTGTTTGACTTTGCCTATTTTTGTTATAAAGTGCTCGAGCTTCAGGAACCAACAAATGTGAGCACGAGCTAAAAAATAACCAACCATTCACTTGTCAACATGAGAGATCACAAATAAACCACAAAATTGATCAGGCATTAAAATTGTGAGCAGACTACCTTGAAATTTTCTTCTTGAGAAATACCTCAAAATCCCCTCGTTTCTAATAAGCTTCATGGCTATGTACCTCCATCCTTGATTTCCCTTGCTATATCTTGAATAAAGAATATCCCTTCAACAACCAATTTTTTGAGAATCCTATCAAGTAACTCAAGAGCCTTGGGCGCATTAATAGTAGCATCCTCCAATGAGAATAGTACAGTCTCCAACCTAGAAACATCAAAATTATATATAGTTATAATTCATAATCGCACATGACCATAGACTGTAGCAGTCTTGAAATAAACTCAAACTTGAATAAGAACAAACACAAAATTTCAATTTTTTGGTTTATATGATAGCCATTTGATAATAGCTCACTCAGCATCCATGTTTCAGGCAGTATTTGGTGTCTTTTTATGTGGAAAATTTTCCAATGGGGCTAGATGTTTTGACCTTTTCTGTTTGGATCTAAGCTTAATATGAATAAGTATTGGATTTTTGTTTTAAATGAAAACATAGGTTCTTCTTTTTCCTTTTCTTTTTTTCTCCCTTTACATATATATGTTGTGAATTTTCATAATTTTAAACAAAATAAACAGTCATGTTAATATGTTTTAACATATTGCAATTTTAAAAATAAATATAAAATATAAAATTTATAGCTAGAGTTTTGGATTTAGTTCAATTTAAACCAAATAAGAGAGTGGCATTAGTCACAATTTTACTAATATACTAATACTGATAACCAAAAAAGTGTCTTTTTGAGTTGGCTATATCTAATGGCTAATAAAAGAATCCTTTACACAGGTATCACATAGGAATGTTAACCATAAATCATTTTGGTATAACATAGGAATGTTGACGACATTACAACATCTCTACCATGTTGATGATTGAATTATGTGAATGAGGATGGAAGGCGATCTGAGATTTTTTTCGCCAAGGGTTTCTAAATGGCTCGGCGATCGGGGATGATGCAATATGGAGGGGGCTCTGACACACACTGTAGCATCGTGATCCCGCAGACGATCGCATGTGTCATCCCTGGGTGGGGTTTCTATTGAGACCGCCCGATTTTCACCATCCCTTATTGCCTTTCACTGTCACACTTTCTACGGCCCACGCTCTTTTTGCAACCATCGATCGACCCGCATCGGATGCCCTCAACTTTCTTCCTTTGTTGCCATCCAATCCTCCTCGAATCAATCAGATCCTTCAACATGAACCTCAGCCTAGAGGGAAGCCCTTGGTTATTGGACATTTTTATCATCCTATCGAAGTAAGCATCAATATGTTCCTTGGCCTTTGAATGGTCAATCATATGACCAATGGTGCTCATCAGTTTGCACAAAGCTTCAACATTTTCCTCCTCTGGATGTTGAAATTCACCAATTAATTTCTTGATGCATGCATGCATAATTATTTCGATCAGTATACTTTCTTTATAAATCTCACAAATAAACCTTATATTTCCTAGCATTCATCGTCGTGTTGCAGCCTTCTTCTCCCGTTTTTCTTTTGCTGAAAGCCTTTTTTTGCCATGCTCTTCTGCTTTCTCAGCCTCAGCCTCTTCTCTTTCATCTTTTTCAAATTATTCTTGACATTTGTTCAAAATAACTCGCTTGAAAACAACCTTCTCATTATGTTCATAAAATTCTAGTATTCCTACAGCAAGCTGAAAACTGAATTTTGCATACATTTCACAAAAAAACAACTCCTTCAAGGCTTTGTCAAATATTTTAGATATTATACCATGAAGACATGATGCCAGTTCAATGTTCACTTCTTTGACCTGATCAAAAAGTTTCTCAAAGTTTTGGGGCTTCAATTTATTAAGGATGGATTTAATTTGTCTTTGTTTCAACTGATCCTCATCAAAAACCTTGCCCACTTCATATTGGTTCTCTGATATATGAATTGTGGGTAGAGAAGGCTATGGAGGAGGAATCAAACCCTTCTGCGAACCAGAAGCATGCTTCCACCTATTAGGATTAGAATTATTTCTCATTAGTCCAACTTGTGGAAGTGGTGCTTGCACATAAGGCCCTCCAGGAAGGATGACATTCATACTCATTTGTGTTGCATAGGTATTTCTTGAAAATCCAATATTATAACCTTGGCTAGGTTGAAACACAGCAGAGGAACCACTAAGATCTGCATCCATCCACATATCACAGCCATCAACAAAATTATCCACTGGCTTGGCCCATCTATCATCATCCAAATTGGACATGTTTCTCCCATGGCGTTCAAGTAGATAATTCCCACTGAGCTACTTGTCAAGTCTTCTTGCAGTGCTTGCTAATCCATCAGCTTCTCCTACATGACTTGCAAGTGCTTGGGAATTTCCAAGCAATTCAATAATGTCTGGAAAATTTTCAAAATGATTTGGTATATCTTTGCAGTGATCCTTGATTGTCAACAAAAAATCTATGGAGTATTTTCTGTCTCCTGAACATTCAGTAACTAAAATAGCTACTTGATTCATAGGAGTTGAAAGCTCGACTGCATCTTCCCAGTCATCCACTTCTTTCAGGACTTTCTTCTCAGGCTCTTTCAAGAAGTTTTACTCTTGACAACATCGATTACTATTTTAGATGGTACTAGAAGTTTCACATCTTCCTCCTTCTCCTCTTGAACCTTATAAATATTATATAAATCCCAGTGAGAGTTGCAACATTTTCCTTACTGGAAAAATCCTTCTTTTTCTTCTTCTTCTTGACAACTACTACCTTGGCAACATCACCAATATTTGCAACACTATTCTTCACAAAAACATTGGAAGAACTTTTTTTCTCCTTTTCTATCAATATAGCTACTAAATCTCGCTTGCCTTCACTTCCAACAGGAAAATATGACACCTGAAGTTGAGGAGACATTTCACAAATATCACTATTAGTGGTAGATACTTGACCCTTATCTTAAGTGTCAATTGCCTTCACATTGGCAGTTGAACCTTCCCCAAGTACTTTGGGACTATCATGGTTAACCCTACCTTTGTTTCTATATACAAAAGATTGTTTGTAGTCAACAACTTTGTTACCAGACAAAAAACCTGGTTTTTCCCCCAAAATAGCCATATCAGCTTTAGGGAGGATTGATGTAGCTTCTAATTGTAATTCCCATTCAGACACCTTGCTTGTATTTGTTGTTGACTACTCATATACAACTAACACTTCACCCTTTTTTTCTTTGAGAAGATTTTGATAAACAATCATTGTTCCATTGTCATGTGTAGCTAGTTGATATGCCAATCTACTCTCATGCATTGATTTTTATCTCCCCGACATGCAAACTAGCTCTTTATTTTCCAATGACAGAATTGGAAAAATAAGTCAGCTCTTTGTTTATGTCAACATCAAGTGAACTTGACAACTGAGATGGGGATAAAAAACTAAAACAGTCCCATGCTCAGGATGGAGAACATTTCCAAGATCTTGCTTCTCTCCAATTACAGAATTAACAAAATTATTGTTGCAGCTTTGTCTAGCATTATCACTTGTTGATTCTAATTGTTTATTCTTCACATTTCTAAATTTTGAATATGATTTAATGCCATCTTCACTGCATGTTTGGCTCTTCAATGTTCCTACAAGAACATTATTGTTCTCAAACTTCATATCTTCTACTACTTTCTTTACTACTCCAACATCCATTGTAGAAAACTCTATAACTAGCCCATAAGTTTATGTTTTTCCTTCATATCCCTCACCATAGCTTCCCAAAGATGAGGACATATCTGCAATGATTAATTCACTCACAGATTCTAAATCTTGTAAAGGTTCCAAGGCTCCCGTGGAAATATCCCTTTCAGTGATCTCATCTATAGATGATGAAACTCCTTATATCCCTAACGAGGGAGTGTCCACAACATTAACCATGTTTCCTAATGAATTCTTTGGCAATAGTATCTTTTCACATTTTTTGGGATTGCTAAATGAACCACAAGGATGGGCTGCGAAATCAAGCTCTGGTAGTGACGAATGTGGAACTATTTCTATAGCTAGGTCAGAATTAGCCCCTCCATCAACAACTTTAATTGTCTTATGTAGGGTTGTCATTAAAGGAGTTGTTGAGGTAGATGATGAAGTCTCACTCAAAAGTAACTCCTCCACCTGCCTATGAGAACCACTAAGTTTAGACTCCTATTCAACCACCTCTCCTTTTGACTCCCTTTCCATAGTTGAAGAGCTTCCTACCAATGACACATGTTGGATCTGCTGCTTTTTAGGCTTGTGCTAAGATTTTGTCATCTTATTTGAACATTCATTTGTTGAAATACCTACTTGTTTTTTAGATATGATTTTCTGCTTTTTACTAATATGATGATCTACTACAGAACAATTTGAAACCATACCATCAGAGAGATCACATGTTTTCACAGTAGGCATGTTCACTGGTGACAATTTAACTCCATATTCTTTATCTATAGTCAATACTTCATATGGGGGACTGATGGAAAAATGTAAACTACAATTATCTTCTTTGTTGAAAAATGCAACTACAATAGAACTTGATTGATTGCCAGGAGATTCTAGCAAGGAGTTTGTATTTCCATCCATAACTTTAATTGGAGCCAAAGTGGTTTCTGAAGCCTATGGGAATGGTTTCAATATATCCAGCATCTCACTAGAATGGATTATAGCCAGTTTATTTTGTCTTGTTAATGGGCGTGAATCATTTGATATGTTGGTTTTTTTCTTTAAAGGATGATGAAATGTAACCATATGACCCAACTAGCATCGATGAGTAGAAATTCATTGGGCGTGAACCACTTAAAGAAACAGAACCTGAAAGTGGAGGTATGTATGTAGGCAGTCCTGCTAATGGAGGAATGGAATCTTTAATTGATAACACAACATCAAAGATCAAAGCAATGAAATAAAATCATTGTGGAAAGAAATATGAAAACCTTGCTCATTTTTTGCATATCAAATATGCTCCAAGTATGGGCACAAACATGAGAGTTGAATTTTCAACTCTCTAGGCTCTTGTTAATGTGGTCAACCAAAAATATGTCAAAAAATTAAATCTTTTGGGGGATTCAAAACTTGTTGTGGATTGAGTCTGTGACAAAGTCAACATAGTGGCCCCTCATTTGGCTCACATTTTTCAAGGTATCAAACAAGTCTACAACAAGTTGGATTGGTTCTCTTGTGGCCATATATACCATGAACTCAATACCTTAGCAGAAAATCTCTCCAAGGAGGCTCTCCAACTTATTCCACAAGTGATAGAAAACCAAGAGTATACGAATAATAACTTTGTGAGGGTTGTTGCCTTCCATATCTAGTTTTTTGTCTCACTTATTGCTATATTTTGTGATTATATATGTAAACAATCCAATGATATTATCCGAAAAGTGATAGAGATTTTTTTTGGCTTTTAAAAGCTCGCACAATATATAATTCGAACAAACTTTTATTACTAGAAATCAATCAATTACTTCTACATACCACTAAAAGTGGAAAAAGCTCTATAACCTTTGATCACCTTGAACATCAAGCACACTAAGAACCTCGACAATGGGATTCTAATAACATCGGAAAAGATCAAAAATTGACAAAGCACAATTTAATGAGTATTGATTAGTCAAAATTACCATGTGGATCAACTACGCATGTCGAAATGATGGTATATTGGATTAGGTATGGGTTGCACTTGCATTTGAAAGAGTGAACACAACGTGGATAAAGAACATTAACTACATTAGGAACCTCAAAAATGGGGTTCTAATAACATGGCCAAAAATCCAAAATTGACAAAGTACAATTTAATTAGCATTGATTAGTCAAAAGTACAATGTGGATCAACGACTCGTGTCGAAATGATGGTATATTGGACTAGGCAAGGGTTGCAATGGCATTGGAAAGAGTGAACACAACATGAATAAAGAGACACTTGGAGAAGGAATACACGGAATCGAAGTCTTGGTTGCATGTATAGGGATGGTCAAACAAGCAAGTAGAAGCATTTGGGACACCATAAAAATTGGCAACTCATTTTTTCTAAGAGACATCCAAAAGTGCATTTTTTTACAGGGAAAAGCTTAAAATCCTCCTTTTGGAAAATGCATCCTTCACATTCGGGAAAAGTTTCCATCTACATTTCCCATAGAGATATGTAGAGAAATGTTGCTTCAATCATCCCAAAAAAGGGAAACATAAAAAACCCTTTTGGGGAAATGCATTTCCCTCTATGTTTCACCGCATTTCCGAAAAGAGATGTGTGGAAAAATGTTTCTTGGAGCATCCTACAAGAAAAATACAGCTTGGGAACATGGGAAACATGGAGGGGCCCCCTCCCACCCTAAGGGACACATCCCCATAGAACAGTGGTTTTTTCATTCATTTAGTGGCATTTTTTAGTCATCATTGCTCATTTGTTTATGAATACAAATTTTATCATATACTGCTATGTTGAATGGTAAGCACATGTTAAAGCCCTATAACAAGAGGAGTTGTTTCAGATAGAATCAAGGCCAAGGCCTAACAATTGGGACTAAACTTTCATAGTTTCAATATAAGCATGTGGACAGCAGCACAGTGGAAATTCATTATAATAAAAAGACCTTACAAAACCATATTTTCTTGATGATCATAGAGGCTTTGGTATTTCACTTGCACTAAGCATAGCATATATTGTCATCTATCGGTAAGGTACATCTATAAGACCTCATTTACAGATACTTCCAAAAGTTTGCCTTGGAAAGATTACTTTTATATTAACAATCAAAGAACTTCTATAACAATTATTGTTGACTAGTGTAAAATCATAGCTCTGAAAGAATGGAAAGGTGCTATGGGCTATATCTAAGTTGAAGAAATCAAGAACTGAATAAGTAGGAAGTTATGTTAGCCCAAATCATGGTGTAAACTGGCCAGTATTAAACTTTTTCCACTTCATACCGTCACACTAGTGTGTTTGTAGCAAAAAATTAGTACTGCAGAAGGTATAACTACGGCAATGTAAAAGAAAATATCCACGGTGCAAAATTTTCAGTTTGAACCATAGATATAAACTTAAAACACATTTTGGATAAGAGGTACATACTTGTTCATATGTTGAGCAAAATTCCAAAAACTACAATGCTGATCCAATATCATTTGACGAAAATTCTATGCGTGCAATCAATTGCATTGGCAGCCCTTGAGGCAAAATTATTTCATCCATCTCTTTCTTGTCTTTTCATTTCTTCTTCTTCAAATTTACTTTTGCTTCAGCAACCTCTAACTGAAAATCAAATACATAAATAGAATCATCATTGATCCCCTTGATAACATCTTTCTTTCCAGATTTGTCTATATTGTATGATTTTCTTTTCTTTGTTTGCTTCAGATCGACCTTTAAAACATGTTCGCTTGCTGTTGGCATCAAATTTCTAGCTTTACAATTAATTTCAGAGGAATGAATTTTGTTTGATTTTGGATTTATTTTAGCCCCTTTTTCCCCTCTAGAGGCCCTGTGATTTCATGAATAACCAGAAAAATTTGTGCATCAAATCCAAGAACTGGATTGAAGACCAGAATGGGCTAGCCAATGTAAATTAGGACAAGCGGACCTTTGAACCATGTGTAAATATATACTTTTCAGTAATTGAATTCTTTTCAATTTTGTGTGGACATTGATTGAACTTGCGTAAGCAAAAGAATCTGCTTTGTGTGGACTTGTGCAGGATCATAAACCTATTATTGTATTTTTATGTGGTAGGACTTGTAAATGGAAGATATCACTGCTGTGTTGAGTAAGAAAAGTTGCTTATGGAAGGATGAGCGCAAGAAAAAATGATTTAATTTTAATACATTGAATCTTAAGATAAAATCAATCTTATTCACTGACCTACGTGTGGATTGATTTCTAGATGTATTTGTTTATGCCTAGTTTATGGTCAGATAATTGTTGAAATGTTCTCAGCCTGGGGTGTGGAAAATCTCTTGAGGCTGTGAGTGTAAAATTATTATGCATGGAGTGATCCTGATCCTGGAAAACATTGGAGTGATGCTCAAGAATGTTGCTAAGCGTTTTCTGTGTGCATTGTGAAATATTATCAGTTATTTCTTGCATTTATAACACCCAATGAGGAGCATATACCTCCCTATATGTGAAGATAACGCATAGCATTGATATACTAGCAATGTGACATGTCACAGCAGTACCTCCAGAATACAGATGACCATATAGAAAATCTTTGTGGTTACAAAAGATTCATAAATTGATATCTTCCGAAAGAAAAGAAAATATTCCTGAATTTTTCCTGGTAGACTTTGCTTAGTAATACCACAATTGATTATATTTGACCTAGAAACAATGGAACTAGCGGAAGCATATGGATATCAAAGGTACATCCACATCATTTCCATCATCATATTCACGAGCAAAAACAATGTCAAAATGGCGACGATCATGAGGAATCTCTAGCTTTGCTATGTCTCTTGCGAGGTCAAGAACTTTTCTATTCAATCGTTCTTTATGCTTAGGAAATATACTATTATAAATCAAGCTTTGCCCACACGATATACTGTAGGCACTTAGGCCTTTATCTTGGAATCAGTTTAACAATTCTCGCAAGTCAGATTCCCAATAATGACCCATCGATCCTAGACAGACAAGCTCAGATTTCCATCTTTGGAGGGACAGGTTCTACCATAGAGAAAAGAGGGAGGGCTAGGTTTGCAAAAGTGTTGTGATACTTCTCAACTTTGTGGTTTAATGTAACCTTATAAAGTTCCAAACACACTAGACCAGTGGCCAATGCAGTTGTAGTGGCAATTGCAGGAATTATTCTCCTGGCTATGAATTTAGCTTTCAGCTTGTCCACTTCAGGGATATTATAGTTCCTGGCACGCATATTTGCAAAACCAGCTATAAGATCCATGTGAAAATTTGTATCATCATCCTTTACAAACTGAATAGGACTCATACGAAAGCCTGACGACAGATTTCTAACCCCACTTTCTAGTGTTCTAATTAAATTATCAATCACTGCACTATCATCAATTATCGATGGATGCATGTTTAGCCTTCTCATCTGTCACAATCTTCACATCCTGATTTGGCTTAAAATCTGAAATCTACACTTTATCAACTGCCTCTGCGAACTTCTTTGAATTGGAGGCCCATTCAGGAATGGGAATTCCATATGTATTACCTCATAAAATTGATGCTGCAGCAATTAAAGACATGTGACTAGGATCATTGGAATTAAATTCTAGGGGCTTTGGAAAACGCTTTGGAGCAGACCAAAATGGTGCACCTCCACTTGTTGTTGCATTCTCAGGGAATGTGTAGGTAAGTTTCTTCACCCGATTCGAAAAATAGTCCTCAAACTTTCTTCTTGCCCAAGATACAAAATCTTCAAATGTTTCACATCTCTCTGAAACCAAACACTCAACAACACGCTCCAGAATTTCTCGAGATTGAGCATCTCCTGCTGACTTCATTGTTGCTTTATATTGCAAAACCAACTATAAGATCCATGTTAAAATTTGTATCATCATCCTTTACAAACTGAATAGGACTCATACGAAAGCCTGACGACATATTTCTAACCCCACTTTCTAGTGTTCTAATTAGATTATCAATCACTACACTATCATCAATTGTCGATGGATGCATGTTTAGCCTTCTCATATATCACAATCTTCACACCCTACTTTGGCTTAAAATCTGAAATCTGCACTTTATCAACTGCCTCTGCGAACTTCTTTGAATTGGAGGCCCATTCAGGAATGGGAATTCCATATGTATTACCTCGTAAAATTGATGCTGCAGCAATTAAGGACATGTGACTAGGATCATTGGAATTAAATTCTAGGGGATTTGGAAAACGCTTTGGAGCAGACCAGAATGGTGCACCTCCACTTGTTGTTGCATTCTCGGGGAATGTGTAGGTAAGTTTCTTCACCCGATTCGAAAAATAGTCCTCAAACTTTCTTCTTGCCCAAGATACAAAATCTTCAAATGTTTCACATCTCTCTGAAACCAAACACTCAACAACACGCTCCAGAAGTTCTCGAGATTGAGCATCTCCTGCTACTTCATTGTTGCTTTATATTGCAAAACCAGCTATAAGATCCATGTGAAAATTTGTATCATCATCCTTTACAAACTGAATAGGACTCATACGAAAGCCCGACGATAGATTTCTAACCCCAATTTCTAGTGTTCTAATTAGATTATCAATCATTGCACTATCATCAATTGTCGATGGATGCATGTTTAGCCTTCTCATCTGTCACAATCTTCACACCTTGCTTTGGCTTAAAATTTGAAATCTGCACTTTATCAACTGCCTCTGCGAACTTCTTTGAATTGGAGGCCAATTCAGGAATGGGAATTCCATATGTATTACCTCCTAAAATTGATGCTGCAACAACTAAGGACATGTGACTAGGATCATTTGAATTAAATTCTAGGGGCTTTGGAAAACGCTTTGGAGCAAACCAGAATGGTGCACCTCCACTTGTTGTTGCATTCTCAGGGAATGTGTAGGTAAGTTTCTTCACCCGAATTGAAAAATAGTCCTCAAACTTTCTTCTTGCCCAAGATACAAAATCTTCAAATGTTTCACATCTCTCTGAAACCAAACACTCAACAACACGCTCCAGAAGTTCTCAAGATTGAGCATCTCCTGCTGACTTCATTGTTGCTTTATATTCTTCTGGTTTCATGAGAAAGGAATTTGCTTCAGCTGGAGTTTTCTCTAATAAACCCTCAAATTCTGACCTTGGCCATGTTAGACAATGGTCAATATTATGTGGAAATGAGTGAACTGTGCACATGGGTGCCTGCTTTTCTGGGGGATCTCGTGATCCTCCATAGTTCTCCGTTAAGTGAGGAATAACCATTTGAGTATTGCACTTTCTTCCCATAGTTCCAGACTCTAGGAAAGGCTTCTGGAAATAGACACACCTAGAATCTACATAAAGCCTGGAATTGACATTGTCCAAAACATTTAAGACAACATCAAGGTTGTCCCAGAAAGAATCATCAAAAACATTTTCTGTATCTGGACTCACACGATTTTGCAATGCTTCAAACTTAAGATGTGGATTGATTGCAGTTGCTGCTGATGCAGCCACTGTTGACTTTGCCAACCCAATATTCCAATCTCGGAAGAGCAACTGTCTACTCGGATTACTCTTCTCAATGACATCGTCATCTGTTATAGTTAGTTTTCCACGGCTTCCAGAAGAGGCTCCCATGAGAGTTAAATTTTTTTGAAGCTCGCATCCCAGAGCACCAGCGCTAACAACGGACAACTTTGCATCCTCCAACATTTTCTGCATTTATTTTTCCAAATACAGATATTTGGTATCATACCGACAATTCAAGGGTGCAACATGCTGCGGCTGAAGGGGTTCTAGAGGAAGGGATTCCAATGAATGAAAATAAAAGAACTGGAAAAGCGGATGAAACTTCCCAGAAGATGATTTCAGAACCTCCTACCGAACAAGCCCACCAAACATAGCTGCCATTGGATTTAACACTGCATGGGAACCACTTGCAAAATGCTTCAATACATTTTCATCAATGGCATCCAACTTCTGATCACCTCACAGGCTGTCATTTAAAGCCTTTGTGAAGTCAATCAATCTACTGGCATCCTCCTCAGAAGAAGCTAGAGGGAAATGCCCAAACTCATGAACAAATTTATCAAGAGCTTGAAAAGCCAAGTGCAGAAGTGGAGGGCAGTCAAATTTAGAAAAATCACTAAAAGGAATTCACCAGGATTTTGCAGTGCTTCACTCAACGACTTAAAGTTTAATACCTTTGCTTGCTTTACCTAGGTAACAATACCACCTTTCTCATAGGCTCCAAATTTAGTTGTGTTCTCCTCTAAAAGGAAAGAATCTAGTCTTGCATTCTTTACCTTTCTTGTATGGGAGGCAACGAACCTTCAATGGAGATGCCTCTATGGTTTAGACAGTTGGATAAACTTGCAGTAAACTGACATCCATTTCTATTAAGGATGAGTAAATTACGCATCTGGTGATCTGATCGATAGAACTAAATTTGAAAGCCATGGATTAGCAGTTTACCTACGACATTTCTTTGTCTCAGATAGTTTTTATCTTCGTCAGATCCTTTATCGCATTTACGATTGTAAAAGAAGAAGCAAGCTATGAAATTGGAAATAGAGGGACTTAATGAAATTCCCCCTTTCTGGTGAATTTCCGGCTTCATACAAGACCTGGGAAATTCAATTAGCAAAACTGGTTTGAACAAAGATTGTAACCGATTTGGCTGAAAAGGCACGGCTCCAGTGGTTTTCAATTTTAGTTTTATATTACAAGAAATGGATTTGGTGGATCATCAGTTGGAAATAAGAGAGGGATCTGGTAATAACCATGGTAACAATAACCAGTAAAAAAATGAATCACAACACAGACATAAGAGGAAAACGAGACAATATTACAGAAGAGGGATACATAAGCTTACATTTGGGAAAACCAGCTTCGTGCAATAGAAAAACCATAGTTTATTGCTCAGAACTGCAACTTCTTCCCTTCCGGTCTTCGGATCTACATCAACTTTTATAACAAACACCTAATTCGAATTCCAACACCTAATTCATAAATTATGATATATCAAAACAAACCTCAACATCCAGAATCGGGCGACCGTGCGAATCCTTGCCATTAACTGCAAGATCTTTACCCTCATCACTCGATTTGTTTAGATTTATCAAATGAGAGTAACCAAATTGTGTCAAGAATTGCAGTAAGGTAGTTGCAAGAACAATACCCACAGCAAAAGCTCTAATCACTAAGCCAGCCGGAGGACCAAAACAAAGTGATGTGTTTTGGGCGGGCAAAAAATTTTATGAGGTTTAAAATTTAAACGAAAAATGAATACCATCTCCCTCCATTTTTTCAAACATTATTTTTAATATTATGCCCTCTAAATATCATTTTTAATATAATTGAGGTTTAAAATTTAAACAAAAAATGAATACCATCTCCCTCCATTTTTTCAAACATTATTTTTAATATTATGCCCTCTAAATATCATTTTTAATATAATATCCATTGCTGTTTTGATGGATGTTGAGCGAGATTCCCTATATTGATTTATTTTAAAAACATTGATGATGAACCACACAATGAGTGGTTCGAAAGGGGTCTAATTATAAAAAAATTTGTGATTTATCCATAGGAGTTTTTAAAGTAATTAATTAATTAATTATTAAAATAAAATTGAGATAAAATATTAAATTTAAGAGAGGTTTTTGCAACTTATGGTTTATATCATGGTATTCCACTTTGCCAACAAGGGGGAATTAACTCGATGGTAGGTCCCAACTAGACTTGCTCTTGTTTGGAATGGCTAATCCCAACGGGTTTTAAGGATTGTTATAAGGGTTAGGAGAATAATGAGTTAGTGGTTAAGGGATTAAGTATTAGGGGATTAGGGGTTAGAGATTTAAGGTTTAGGGGTTAGGGGAATAATGAGTTAGCGGTTAAGGGGTTAGGGGAATAATGTGTTAGTGGTTAAAGGGTTAGGGATTGGGGGGTTATGGGTTTAGGGATTTGAGCACATTTTATGGGTTAGGTACATAATGAGGTTGGTGATTGGGGGTTGGGGTTTGGGGTTTAGGTGTTAGTGGTTTAGGATTTTAAGGGTTTAGAGGTTTATGGTTCAGGGGGTTAAATGAGTTAGGTTTTTAGGGTTTTAGGGGTCTAAATGGGTTAAGGGTTAGGAATTAGGGGGTTAAGGGTTAAGGGTTTAGAGGTTTAAAGTTTTGGAGGTTAAATGGGTTAGGGGTTTAGGGGTATATGGGGTTAAATGGGTTAGGGGTTGGTAATTAGGGGTTAAGGGGTTAGACGTTTAGGGTTTAGGGGGTTAAATGGGTTAGGGGTTTAGAGGTTTAGGGGGTTATGGGATTTAGCAGCTAAGGATTTTAGGGGTTAGGCATCGTTAGGGGTTAATGGGGTCAGGGTTTAGGGGGTT
The DNA here is from genome assembly GCA_034641835.2 of Pinus albicaulis. NCBI lineage: Eukaryota > Viridiplantae > Streptophyta > Pinopsida > Pinales > Pinaceae > Pinus > Pinus albicaulis. Next base: position 19,898 of record JAXQQM020092992.1, read on the forward strand.
AAATGGGTTAGGGGTTGGGAATTTGGCTTTAAAGGGTTAGGGGTTGGGGTTAGGGGATTTAGGAGTTAAGGATTTTAGGGGTTAAGGGGTTAGAAGTTTAGGGTTTAGTGGGTTAAATGGATTAGGGGTTTAGACGTTTATGGGGTTAGGGGATTTAGCAGTTAAGGATTTTAGGGGTTAGGGGTTAGGGGTTAAGGGATTAGGGTTAAGGGTTTAGATGTTTAGGGTTTAGGGGGTTAAATGGGTTAGGGATTTAGGGGTTTAGGGGGTTAAATGGGTTAAGGGTTTAGGAGTTAGGGGCTTAGAGGTTTACGGTTTAGAGGGTTAGATGGGTTAGGGGTTTAGGGGCATAGGGGGTTAAATGGGTTAGGGGTTAAGGGGTTATAGGTTTAGGGTTTAGGGGGTTAAATGGGTTAGGGGTTTAGAGGTTTAAGGGGTTAGAGGATTTAGAAATTAAGGATTTAAGGGGTTAGGGGTTAGGGATTAATGGGGTTAGGGTTTAGGGGGTTAAATAGGTTGAGGTTTTAAGGGTTTAGGGGGTTAAATGTGTTAGGGGTCGGGAATTACGGTTTAAGGGGTTATGCGTTAAGGGTTTAGGGGGTTAAATGGAATTGGGGTTTAGGGGTTTAGGGGCTTAAATGGGTTAGGGGTTAAGGGTTTAGGGTTTATGGGTTAAGGGTTTAGAGGTTTAGGTTTTAGGGGTTAAATGGGTTGGGGGTTTAGAGGTTTAGGGGGTTAAATGGGTTAGCGGTTAAGATGATAGTTTCGATGGTCTCTGTTATTGCACAATAGTTGCTTATTCTTTATGTCTCAATGTAAAAATTTTGTAGGTATTGTTGCTTGTTGCCATGTCTTATCTATTTATTAATTTGTAGTATTTGTTAGCCATTGCTTTACATTTATTGTTGAAAATGTCTATTTAAATTAAACCAAATGTATGTTCAATCTCCAGCTTCAAACTTAGCCACAGTGTTGTCACACATTAATTTAAGTCAGGAGAATGGCCATATGATGAAGTCTCAATAACCACATTGCACCTCATGACTGCTGCAGAAAATCTTAAGTTCGAGTGTCCCATATTCATGAGAAAGTTGGTTCTTATACTCTTGCTCCACCTGACATTGGGGAAGAGAGAGGGAGGTAGGAGAGAAAGGGAGAGATGAAGGACGAGAGATAGGACTTAAGAGAGAGGAACCAGTATCATAGAAGAAAGAATATGTGAACAAATTACTCTATAGGGAGATGGGAGATAGGGGCACCCTACCTACCTAACTAAATGTCTAAACCAAATGTTGTGTAATCGTTTGTAATGGTGGTCGATTATTCGAGTAGAGGATTTTACGAGGAGACACTGGATTTTTAATGTGATATGCAAAAAACAAGTACTGAACCTAACCATTTCACATTCACTAATGTTTTGTCTGCATGTGCTAATTTGGTAAATTTGGAACATGGCAAAGGAGTATTGTTTTGTGATCACCTCCCACGAGGATTCACCAATTGTGAGAACACAACGCTTGTAGTTGCATCTTCTAAATCATCATCACTTCCACCAACACCTCATCCAATAACGCTAGTATAAAAAGTCTCAACCTCTCGACAGAAAAAAGGAACATAATGCATGTGCCCTCGATCTCTTCTACATACTTGTAGCTCTCCTCCCAAACCAAAGCCACTAGTGTTGTGTGTTCACTTTTCCCTGAATCTTGTGCAAACATCTCGAGGTAAGGAATTGTTGCACCAAGGTATGGATCCACTATGTGTCATATCCACTGAAGGAGAACATGTTCCAAACAATAGGTAAATTCTCACAACTAACCCTCTGTGGGATGTTGAGAACTCCAAAATGCCGCATTCTCATTAATGAAATCTATAAATTGAGAACTTTCATATAAGACTTGAAGTCATACTCAACTTGGACCAAAAGGCTCAATATATGGGTAGCGCAAAGGAACATCTACAATATGATTTGTACTATTCTCATCTAAATCATTGTGCATGGATATATCTCCTGGAGTTGAAATTCATATTCCAGGTTCCATAGACATCTCCCATGGAAGTCCTGCCAAAGCCCATCTCTTCCAATAAATTTTTGGTTGTCTCCATAAACATTTTCAGAGAACCAAAGTTGATGGTCCCAATAAGGTGAGGGTCAATGATTTTTTCAATCTTGTTGTTTTTCTACTAGTGCATTTCCCACTCTTCTATATTGAATTGTTCTTTGGGAATAACAATATTAAGAGTTTCCCTTGCACACAAAAACTCCAGTAACACTACTCCAAAAGAATACACATTAGATTTATCTGTCAATTGTTTCCTTCTGAAGTATTTTTTATCAAGGTACCCAAGGGCCAAAAATACCTTTGGATCCAATCTTTGAATCTCCAAAGTCCACCACCTTTTCTCGTTATCCTATTATCATGGAGATCTTTGACATTTAGATAAGCGGATAGGATTCACGACAAGGGATTTAGATTGCATTGACCATATATTGGAGCTTCATTGGTATCTCGCCAGACAAACATTTTTCCAACAAGTCGAGGGAGTCTAAATTGGTGCAGTTGAAAATGAAAGGCAATATTGTTCTGTTGAGGCCAAATCCCACGATGATAAGCTTGAAAACCCTCTCATTATTTCAAGACACGCCTTCGAGCTCCGAGATGGTGAATTTGTAGGGGTTTTGATCTTGTCTCCAATCCACAGTCACACCTTCGAGCTCTAAGATGGTGACATTGTAGGGTTTTTTATCTTGTCTCTGGTCCACTACATGAGCTTGGGTACATAAACCTGGCACCATGTCGGGTTAAGGCACATTATGAGTATTCCTTCGGGAAATGAAACTTCCTTCGAAATGATCCAATAATAATGGGGCCCTCATCTCATCACTGTTACTCAGTGACAACGTTGTAGATCTGCATGGTGATACATCTGTTGTCTCATGGCCATACACAATTTTGAACTCATAGTTTGGCACTTTACTGAATAGGACTATGCTCCTCCCATCCTCTGAAACTATACACTTCGACACAAATTGTTGGTTTGAGCTCAACCATGATAAAATGGGATAGCTATACATATTGTCCTTGATCAAGTCAAGGGTCCTCTGTGTAGTGATAATTTGCTGCTCCAAATCAACAAGCTGCTCTAAACCTTGGTTATGCAATTGCCCTGATGGCATGGTCTCATAAATATCAATTTGAGGTACTGAAATAATATGAGATGAAAGTGTTTACAAACCTTAGATAAGCTGAATCTTGGGAACATCTTACACATCTACAAGAGTTCCTCTAACCGGTGCAATGGCCTCTCCAACTGTTGGTTATGATGATGGCTACATCTCTTCTACTGTACTAGCACTAGTATTTGCCTCCACCTCCTCATGCATCTCTTGAATCATGCATGGAGCTCCTAGTGTCAAGAGCTCAAGACCATCTTTCAAATATGCAAGTGTTCCTCCTCCTGATGTAAGGTCATATGCAGTTGATGGTGGTGGTAGGGGCTCCTCTTCTGGAGTGATAATGAGGATATCTTCGTTTGGCTCTTCATATACTCTCTCATCAATGATGGGAGATGTATCTATGTGAAATGTCTCTTATTTCCTTCTACCAAACTTATTCTTTAGTATTTGATAGAAATCTACATAAGCAGTCACTTTGGCATGTGACAAATGACTAAACCACCAATCCTTTGCTTCACCCTCAAGGTGCAGCACTGCAATCTAAACAACCTCTCTTTCTGTTACTAGGTATAGCTAAAAGAATTCATCTAACTCTTTCCTCCAAGCCCTTACTATGCTTGTGGATGATCCATAAAATGTAGGCAAGAAGAATCTATGCCTCTTTCTTCTATTACTACTGTAGGATCTCCTTTCTTGTTTGAGTTGTAAAAACTGTTGGAGAGTTAGATTCTCCTTGAGTGCTCTATGTTGTGATTTATACTTGGACAGTCTCATACCCCAAGTCACCTCCATAATCATACCATTCACCTTCCTTCTCAAATAAAAGGGATATAGTAGAATGTTTTGGAGCTCTATGCATTTTCGGTCTTTTCTGATACTGATAGGAAGTGTCGGGACCTTCCTATTTCTAAACTCTTCTTGGATCCTCCTTTTTCCTTTCTCTCTTCATTTTTTTGACCTCCTTGGAGAGATATTTCATAGAACTAAAGAGAAGAGTGGAAAAACTAAAACCCTCCTTCATTGTAGATCTCTACTATCTGCTTCTTATTTTGATGTTAAAGATGAAGTGCCCACAAGCTAAGCCAAATATGGTGCTTTGATACCACTATAATATCCCAAAAGGGAGAACACAGTAATACAAAAACACAATAGATGAAACTGTAGCAATGTAAACATATAATTTAAATACACCATTAAATGGACAGAATAACTGATCCTTTTTATTATATGGAGGTGGATAAGCCAGTACAACATTTCTCAAAATATCAGACACTCAAGCCAAATAAGTGGCCTAGAATGACCCTGAAGTCCTCCCACAAGAGGGACTGTGTAACTGTTGGATTGCTGGAAGGAATACTGCGATGTCCCTGCTGCAAATGATGAGACTGCAACTGCTGGAAAAATATAAAAATGTATATCTGGTAGTTTTGGAGCTTAGATGATGCCAGGATTTCAGATTTGGGCTCTATGATGAATACCCAAGATAACCCAGAAAGGATTTCCAGATCTGACAATCTTGGAAAATCACCCTCTTAGGCCATGCAACATATAACTGTTGTGTATGCACATTACTACATGATCTGAAGATATGATGGTTGAAATAAGGCACAACCAACTCAATGCATAGAGGGTTGATCCCTCCTTCAGATCCTAAAGCTAGAAGCTCAAGATCTGTCTCCTCCAACCTCCTCCAATAGATGCAATTGCTGAATACACAACAGCTTAGTAAAACCACACTGTCAAGGAGGGAGGCTCTATAGCCTGATGCTAGATGCTGCAATGTAGCTCTTGAATGATGGAAATAGTATGCCCAAAGTGAGGATATGGTCCCTCATAGGATTTCCCGCTAAAATACTCAAAACTTCCTTCCTCCTTCAGATCTGCAATATTGGACTGCACAATCCCTTGGGGAATTGCTGCTGCATGGAGGTGTGAAATGTTTTCCTAAATGTCAGATATGAATATGCTACTCCTGAAAGGTTGGTCTTGAAGCACAAGGTGAAATGATGAATCCTCCGCCGATTTCCTAACTAAAATTCTAGAAACAACCTCCACCTCTCAAACCCTCAAGTAGGAATGCATAATTCCTAAGACTGAATGTGCATATGAGAGTGGATGAATGTGGCACCAATGCCTAATTATGCATGATATCTAAAAGCATTCAGAGTAGGCACTCGAAGTCCCCTGTGGGTAACCGTGGGATTTCCGCTCATAAACACCCATGTGCTAAACATCATTGCAAACTTAGCTAAATAGGCGAAGCGTGCATAGAAATGTCAAATGACAAATCCATATCTAAACAGATAAAAAATAATAATCTAAAGTCTACCTTCTATTGCTACCTTCATCTTCCTTATATGGTTTGTGAGCCTTCCATAGCCCTGGCCCACCTCATAACTGCGTTGCAAATGTGGCCACTAGCCTCCATGAAGACTACGTTGTCTCTCCATGTTCTCCACCATATTTGAATTTAATTCCCACTCTCTCCATCATGTGTGCATTAGATGCACCATTGCCTCCACTATTTCATCATTAGTGCTCTATGATCTTACTTTTAATGCACCATGATCTCATTTGACTTCCTCCATGATCTCTATGATCTTCTCATTAATGATCCATGATCTCCACTCTTCCTTCATTTAAGAAGCTGCTCCGCTACTCCATAATGTAGATCTACCTCTAAATTATCCACATACACACATCAAAAGTGGATTTTATTCATCTATGGGGTTTATGGGTCCCTCCACCCTCTTGTTTACTTAATTAATTAAGAAAAGTAAGAACTCTAATATTCCAATTAACTGATGGAAAATTTGGAATATTACACAATGTGATATTGAACCATGGTTGACCATGGTTGACCATGGATGACCATTGTTGCCATAATGTGACGTTCGACCAAGAGACAATATTTGTCACAATGTGACCATGATTATTGATCATGGTTGACCATGGTTTATTTTCATATTGAGAAAATACTTTTCACAATGAAATGTTGGACCATGGTTGACCATGGTTAATTTTCATATTGAGAAAATCTTCGTTATAATGTGACATTTAACCATTGATGACCCTAGTTAACCATGATTGATTGTAATTGACCATAGTTGACCATGTTTCACCAATGTTGACTATGATTGACCATGGTTACCATGATTGATTTTCTTATTGAGAAAATCCTATGATAAACCCTAAGATCAATATTATAAACCAAGGTATATAAACCCTACGATAAATATTATAAAAAGTAAAATAAACATGGATGACCATGGTTGACCATGGTTAATTTTCATATTCAGACAATCTTTATCACAGTGCGACATTGGACCATGGTTGACCATGATTAATTTTCATATTGAGACAATATTTGTCACAATGTGACATTGTACCATGGTTAACCATGATTGACGATGGTTGACGATGGTTGAAAGTGGTTGACCATGGTTGATTTTCATATTGAGACAATATTTGTCAGAATGTGACACTGGACCATGCTTCACCATGATTATAAACCCAAATGATTTACATTAAACCCTAAGATTAATATTATAAACCTTATGAATAATATTATACCCTAATAATATGAACCCTTAAATTAATAAACCCAAGGGATTCATATTATAAGCCCATGGGAATAATAAAACCAAGGGATTAATACTAAAACCCCAAGGGAATAATTTTAAGCCCAATGGATTAATATTATAAACCCAAGGTATGTAAACCGTAAAATAAACATGGTTGATTTTCATATTGAGACAAGCCTTTTCATGATGCGATGTTGGACCATGGTTAACCATTATTGATTTTCATATGGAGACAATCTTTGTCACAATGTGATGTTGGACCATGGTTGACCATGCTTGATTTTCATATTGATACAATCTTTTTCACAATATGATGTTGGACCATGGTTGAATAAGATTGACCATGGTTGACCATGATTTATTTTCATATTGAGAAAATCATATGATAAACACAAAGATAAATATTATAAACCAAGATATATAAACCTTATGATAAATATTATAAATGTTAAAATAAACATGGTTGGCCATGGTTCACCACGGTTTATCGACATATTGAGACAATCTTCGTCACAAAACGAAGTTGGACCATGGTTCACCATGATAAATTTTCCTATTGAGAAATTCTTTGTCACAATGTGACATTGAACCATAGTTAACCATTGTCGACCATGATTAACCATGGTTGACCATGGTTGATTTTCATATTGAGACAATCTTTGTCACTATGTGATGTTGGACCATGGTTAACCATGATTGACCATGGTTGATGTTGGTTAACAATGGTTGACCATGATTATAAACCCAAGGCATTTATATCAAACCTTAGTATTAATATTACAAACCCTATGAATAATATTATACCCTAGGAATATGAACTTTTAGATAAATAAACCCAAGGGATTGATATTATAAATCAAAGGGAATAATAAACTCAATGGATTATAAACCCAAGGGATTAATATTATAAAAGAAAGTTATATAAACATCAAGATAGATATTATAAACCCTAAAATAAACATGGTTGACCATCCATCATTGAATTACATATTGAGACAATCTTTGTCACAATGTGACATTGGACCATAGTTGACCATGGCTAACCATGATTGATTTTCATATCAAGACAATCTCTTTAATCATTAATGTGATTGTGTGGTTATTAAATCCGTAATATCAACTCGTGGTTATTAATGATCACATTAATTTGGTTAAAATATACATGCTTATCAACATATATCAACCACATTTATCATAGTTTAACATAATATTCATATAGATTATCCTCGCTAAATCAATTATGATTATGATGTGTTAGTGTTTAAATTAATATATTATTGATATGTAAATTGATAAATCAATATAACAATTTATACTTATTATTATATTATTATAAATTTATTAAATTTAAATAATATTATTAAGTTTAAAATATTATTAATATAATACTAGATAATATTAATAATAATATTAATATATTAATAACATATTATATTATCAATGTATTAATGTGTTGGTTTCGTTGACATAATATTAAAAACTATAATAAATAAAACCTATCTATATCTATATCTATATCTATATCTATATCTATATCTATATCTATATCTATATATATATATATATATAAAAGTTATGAAATAGTAATTTTATTTTTATTTTTTTTGTATGGGTAGTTATTTTTAATCTTTAAAATTTTTAAATATTTTTAGTTTTTTTTTTATTTTTTAATTTTGGTGGTTTTTAAATTTTTAATTAATTTAAATAGTTATAATTTATGTGGTTATTTTAATAAATTTTATTAATTTATATAGTTATTTTAATTACAAGTTATTATAAATATATGTCTTTTTTTTAAATAATGTTTAACTTTTAAAATTCTGTTAAATTTAGTAATTATTTTATTAATGTGGTTGTGCTAGTTTATATTAGACCAAACAAAACAACTATTTAGGTCAAAGAGAATCAACAAATCTCACTCTAATCTTAGTTGATGATCATTTTACATTAATTAACTCTTTTTTCGTTCTCTTATCTTTGTATTTAAATAATTGAATTCTTAAACTTCATATAGTAGTTGAATTTCACATGTATATATGGTATAATTAATTTATAGAACAAATTAATAAGAATAAATAAATATATTTTTAATATATTTTATAAATTTGAATTATTCCTTTTTAATAATTTTCATTTACCTCTCTAATAAAATGAAAGGAAAAAATTACTAACAAAATAATAATGTGACAGAACAGCTTCAAACGCCTCATATTGCAGAATCGTGTGCTAACATTTAAACCGATCAAGAATCAAAACAACTTAATTTCTGACTTATCAATAACTGAGAAAACATACATCCTTTGCAATGGCATTTAACTATTTATAGTTAAAGCGACTTTGGACGCCAAGCGGCCACGGTATGTGAATATTGCTTATCTATGAGAAAGCGTCTAAAGGAAAGTTGATATAACTCAAGGCTAATATATTTATCAAAGGAAAACAGAAAAAAAAATTCAAAGTGGCCATAGACAACACCTATACGATGATATTAAAGGTTTCACAGTCCCAAAATAAAATTACACAAAATGTCGCATTAACTTGAAATTGTTTTTGTTGCCTTAATGGTCGGTGATCCTCAAAAAAGTTCACGCTGAATTCGCTAATTGTTTTTCAAGAATTTGGCAAAAGGTACTCTCCAAAGTGAATCATCAAAAGCATAAAGTTAATCCGGAGGGTTGATCAGCGCAAGCCACCTCCACTTTGCTGGCTAGACAATGCTCCCACTGCATACCAATGAGTCGAAATCGTTATGTGGTGATCACATGAAATTGTAACGAAAAACAAATCAATCCATCGACTGTAATAAATTCTCACCTGTTGATACAGATGGGAAATGGTCAGCTAAAATTGGTGATATTCTGTTATCGGATCACAGACCCATTATACTTGCCTCGGATTTTGAGAAGGTTATTGATGGTGTTCCATTCAAGTTCAATCGACTGTGGCTGGGGGACCCGGGATTTAACAATCTGGTAGTGAAGCATTTTAGTTTAAACCTGCTGGAAGAGGACACTACTCCGATGGATTATCTAATGAATACTTTGAGGGGTTTTAAAAAGGAAGTAAAGAGATGGGAACGAAGAAAAAAGCTTCAACTAAAAGCTCATTTATTTGCATATGAGATGGACACTACTAGCCTTTTGAAGGAGTTGGAAGATGATAACCCAAAGGTTGGCACCTGGGACAAACTTAAGGAGCTGGAAAGGGAGAAAAGGAAAATTCTTTTCATCAAGGAACATTCGTGGAGGCTAAAGAGTAGGGCGATTTGGCTAAGAGAAGGAGATAAGAATACCAAGTATTTTCACACTTATGCGAATGGGAGAAAAAACCTCAATGCAATCTGGCAGATTGAGAAAAATGGCTCATCATATATCTCCATAGTAGACATACAGGAGGAGGCAGTTCGACATTTCAAAGACTTGTTCAAAGCATGGGAGTTAGGGTTCTACGAAGAGCAGTTGTGGGCAGTGGAAGATATTCCTGTCATGTTTGATGAAAGGATGATTTCGGAATTCTACAAGCCGATTAGCAAATTGGAGATTTTATTTGTTTTGAAATCTTTCGCTGTGGATAAGAGTCCGGGGCCTGATGGTTGGACCCCGAATTTCTTCCTCCATTTTGTTGATTTTTTTGTCACGCTTATCACGGAGATGGTTGACGATACCAGAAAAAATGGGAAGATAAGCTGGCCTATAAATTCCACATTCTTAGTCCTGATTCCTAAGAAATTTGGTGTTAAAACTTTTAATGACTTCTGACCGATCTCACTTTGCAACACACTATATAAAATTATATCGAAAAATATTGTTGAAAGATTTAAGAGGGTACTGTCTAGTTTCATTTCACCAAAACAATCTGGATTTTTAAAGGACAATTGCATTTATGATGCGGTTGCATCAACTCAAGAAGTCATCCATACCATTCATACTAAGAAGATGTAGGCCATGGTCATAAAGATTGACCTCAGCAAGGCGTATGGCTGTGTTGATTGGGGGTTAATGAGGATGGTATTATATAATATTGGACTTGACACGGCTTCGGTAAATTGGATTATGGGGTGCGTGACAAACTCTTCCATGGCAGTTATTATTAATGGAGTGGATTCGAGTTTTTTTAGACCTAGGCATGGATTGAGACAAGGATTTGCACTCTCACCGCTACTCTTTATCTTGGTCATGGACACACTGAGTACCAAAATAAGTAGGGTTGTGAATTCGGGCTGCATTAGGGGTATCAAGTTGTCTCATATAAGGGAGATAAGTCACAATTTCTTTGTTGATGATGTCTTACTATTTGACATGCTCATTAGATCCGTCTGGCTGGTTTTTCATGATATTTTTTCCAGATTTTGTGCATCCACAGGCATGATGGCTAACATTGGTAAGTCTTGTATCTACCATGAGGAGAAAGGAAATGATTTGGTTACTGCTATATGAAATTTATTCAATTTTAGCACTGCCCCCTTGTGTTTGGGTTTCAAATACTTGGGTTTTCAAATGAAGCCAAATAACTATGTTACAAAGGACTCGAATTGGATGGTTGAAAAAGTTGAAAAGAGGATTAGGGGCTGGTTTACAAAATGGTTGTCAAAGGTGGAAGATTTATTTTGGTTCAGATCGTTTTACAACAATTTATGGTATTCTAGGCACATATCTATGTCATTCCAAGAAAATTTAAATGGCATTAGCAGTGTCATGATGCAATTCCTATGGAACAGAAGAAATAAGAAGGGAAATTATCATTTGGCAAGTTGGTTTTTGATTATGAAGCCCAAGGAATATGGCGGGTGGGGTCTAAAGTATTTACACTCCTTTGGGAGAGCATTTCTCATGAAAACTATGTGGCGGGCTCTGATGTCGAAGGGGATTTGGGGTGAGATTATAAAGTTCAATTATTTAAATGCCTCGGGACTGGAGGAGCTTTTCCTGCTGGGGTGGCAAAATATTAAGGGGGGTTCAACTATATGAAATGGTTTTAAGCAATGTTGGCCGAGCTTTCCTATTTTCCTGAGGTGGAAGTTTGGGGATGGGGGCAAGATACTCGTCGGTCACCCGGGCCTGTGGGGTGACTCTGGTCCATTCTCATGCAGTAGTCAGTGTTTAAATCACCTAAATGGCAAAGGACTATTCTATATGTGTCAAATTGTCAATGAGAAAATCAAAGGAATTCCAATATGGAAGTCGGAAAAAATCCTTCAGTTGTTGGAACATCTTAAAGAGGAGTGGGTAGACTACACTATGGATTTGAGAAGGCAGGGTCTTCTCTGGACCACAGGTGGAGATAGGGTGACATGGAATGGGCCGTTGAAGGACGGAATGCTAATAGTAAAAAATTTAATATATCAAAGTTCACTCCCACATTCCTCAGAACATCGAGATTAGAACATACAAGGGTATATGGGGGAATAATGCACAACTTAAAATGAAGTTGTTTCTGTGGCTAGTACTGATGGACATAAATCTTACCTGGGATAACTTGATGAGGAAAGGGAAGATAGGGCCTGGGTACTATTAGCAACCTATAAATATAGGATTCATAATTTTGACTTGATTGATGATAGTCGTGTAAATATGTACATACATTGCCTTCTGCAAGTTGTATTCCCATATTTAGTAAAAAATCAAAAAATCAAAAAATCAAAAAGAGGGTAAAAAGTCCTAAAAGAAAGATCAAAGGACTTAGAAAAAATAATATACCCCAAAAGAAAAAGATGAATAAAACATGAAAGTGTGCAAGTCTAAATGCCACTACTTTTACCTTTTGCAATTGATTATGGCAGAGTGTCAATAAATTCCATAATCCATGATAAGTTAAACAGTTTAATCTTGACTTGTAATGTTTCAATTTCACTTGTTGTAGATAGAGAATAAAGAATTGTCATACAATTTAATCATGACAATTCAGTAGTTAGGTAGAGAATAAGTGAATCCAACAATTTAATCTGGATTCCTGGATGAAATAAGTGTAGAATTAGATAGTTTTATTGCTTTCAGAAAGAATAAATGTTGTAAAGGTTGCTAGCTCAAATGCACCTAATCAAAATGGAAGAAAAAATGTTAGCAGTTAAATTGGGTAGGTAGAAGAAGGTGAGAAGCATCATTGTAAATATTATTCATCAGGGCTTCAAATAATTGACTTGCCTTCTCCATAGCCATTTATCATTATAAACTATCAGTCAGAAAAGCTCAAGGCATTTCCTTGACTTCTGTTGGGACCAGACCCAAGGCTCTATGGCTGACTAGTTGAAAATGTTAAGTTGTTATATTAATCCAAAAAATCACATCATTTTCCATTCATACATTCATTTTCATGAAAAATCATAAGTAAAAAACCTCATTTTACTTAATGATAATTTAAATCCCCATTTGATTAATTTCCCACATTTCATGAAAGCATAAAACCCTCAAAATGACATTTTATCCTAAGTTGAAGTGATAAAATTATCATAAATGCAAGTTTTGCTTTGATCTTCACTTTTACTAGTTAGAATGGTATGTTTTGAGTATTCACTTTTCTTTCCATATTAACACCTAACATATTTTATTAACTTCTTATTAGTTATCCTAGTCCTATTAATATAGTTCCCTTTTATTTAATATCCCAAAAACCCATTTAATATATGCTTTTGTGTCAAAGATATTAAGCACATGTTGAAAAACATCTCGAAGTTATCCCTTCGACACAAAACTACCCATAAAAATATTTCCCCTTTCCCCTATAGTTTTAGACCTTTAACAAACGGGAACTATATAATAAAAATAATATTGCGAATGTGATATTTATTTACACCATGTGTATATAGAGCAATGAAAAGGAATTGTATTAACCTTTCCCCTCATAGAATACCCATGGTGAAAGCTTTAGCATACATCATTTTCCCGATACATCACCCTACCACAATATTAAACCCTGGTTAATGTAATACTTCATCCATTCATATAAAATCCTTTTATACATAAATTTTGTCCGCTGCAATGAAGCCTTCACCGCATTCGTTCCCGGAGCCACTCCAGATCATCCTAATCCCCTTTCATCCAAACCCATCAAGCGAAATAAACCCGATAAATCCTCCCTCGTCCCTACCATTTCCTATCAGGTTATGTATTTCAACCCGTCGATCTCCATAACATGAGATACATATCATAGTAATAGTCCCACCTTATTTCCCCTCCTTCACCGGCCCCCTCTCGGTTCTGGATCGTAATCCCGACGGCGCTGATCCCATATCACATTTCTAAAGTGATCGGGCGAAGTTGCCAAAAATTTTTGTGAAAAGAGTTGTTTTGTGAAACCACCACCCGCTACGTGTCCTAATTATATTGGATCACATTATAAAAGCTAAAAACTAGTTACCGCTCGAAAACAATGCGATAACCACTAATGGTTTTGCCTTCAAATACAAAAACCGCTCCCGCCATTAATTTCGACCTGTTATAAATGTTATATGTGTTGATAAAACTTAAGGTTTCAACCTTAGTTTTTATTGTTTGCATATCATTTGCGCCTTTGACCTTCAGAAACTACTCACAGACACCATTGTTGAGCCTCCCTGACCAATTTTCCCAGAAAGCCCTGTTTTCGACTGTGAACCTTTTTAAAGCCAATTTCCTCAATTTTCACAGTTTAAAGATTAAACTCAACGATCTGAACAACTAAAACCTCTGAATTACCTTGATATTCCTTGTTTTCAATCAAACCCATTCAGAAAACCTAATTGAGCAAAAAAGCCCAAAAGAAGCCATCCTTAGCCTAAATTGCTCAATTTCATCTCTATTAATGTGAATAACTCCTGTAAACAGTCTAATCTTGTAGTAGCTACCCAAAATTCCTAAAAAACAGAATTAAACCTCCACAGGCTAATCTCATTCCACAAGTCTTTCAAAAAAGCCTTCAATCACCTCCCTACAGACCTGGATTTCATTAACAAATTGTTTGATTTGTGTAGGTTATTATCAGAATATGGATTTGGGCCAATAGTTTCAATACTAGTTGACAAAATTGTTTGTTCCAAATTCTCAGATTTTAACTCAATATCTTCATTCAACAAACAGTTTGCATACAAAGAAAGAACAAAATCAAGTCAGAGGGAGATCAGAATGATGAAGTTTTCATAGTGAATGGTAAAAATGAAATCAGAATTTATAATGACTCTGAAAACATAACATTCAAAGAGTATCAGTGGTTAAAGTGTATCAGGTAAAAATCAGAGTGAAAGTTAAAACAAAGTTACAAGAGCAGTGAAAGGTAAAAAGTAAAAGTAAATACAGAGGCAGTAAAATGGTAAAAAGGGATGAAAATACTTTCACCAGCAATGAAGTTTATCTAAAGTGAAAGTAAAACAGTTAAAAGAACAAAAAGGTGAAAAGATGAAAAAG
This sequence comes from Pinus albicaulis, assembly GCA_034641835.2. NCBI lineage: Eukaryota > Viridiplantae > Streptophyta > Pinopsida > Pinales > Pinaceae > Pinus > Pinus albicaulis. The sequence goes on from JAXQQM020092992.1 coordinate 35,035, forward strand.
AGAGCAAGAAGGGACATTTTTTGCATAAAATTTTTGTTTAAGTCATTGTTTTGCAGAACATATTGTGATCAATCCAGGATGAATTTTGAAAAATTGAAGTATGTTTATGTTATTAAGAGGGCCATCTACAAAAACCTCTTTCACTTTTCTAGCAGCCATTATGGATTGGGAAATATTAAACAATATTGGAGAGCACTTTTTGCAGAAAATGCCTGTTACGTCATCATTGTGCAGAGAAGATTGTGGCCAATCCTAAATACATCATTCAAAACTGAAGGATTTTTTTGTTTCTAAGATACCCATCTACAAAAACCTATCTCACTTTTTTCACACTTATTTCAGAATGAGAAATACATGCACATCTTTACAACATATTTTTTTCAGTTTCTGTCCGTCTGTTTTACACATCTTTTTACGGAGCCTATTGTACCACGGTACAGAAGGGTACAGGAAAATTAAAGAGTTTTATTTCATCAACATATTTATCCATAATATCCGCTTTCACATTTTACATATCTATTTCTGATTGAGAAATACAAAGGTATCATTGGACCCCAAGTTTGCATAATTATTGGAGCAAAATGCACAAAGAAAGGAAGCAGTTAGTGACTTGGATGCCTCATTATCAACTAAGAGTTGGATCAAATTTGATTTCTCCTCTTTTTCATCACCTATCCATAAAAAATAGTTCCAAATAGATGCATTAGTCTTGAGTGTCCTTTACTTAAGTTCTATTTATGTAAAACAGTTAGAGATATTTGTGAACCAATCTTGATATTTTTTCAAGATATTCTAGTTTAGAATTTGTATAAATACTTCACTCTTTGAAGTATTTTGGGTGGAATAAAATTATCAAGACTACTATATACTTTTTTGTTGAAAACATTGGGATTTTATGTGAGTTAAGTTGAAGCAGCAGGCTAGAAACTGAAGCAAATAGACATCATAACTAATGATCCTCGTGCTGATCAAATGAGTATTGTATCTTCCAGTTTTCATTGTTTATTTCTTTAAGTTTCATTCATACATCTTGTGTTATTTTCCATCTTAAATGAATAACTAGGAAAGATATTACAGAATCAGTGTAAAAAGCTCTCTGTTTTTACTAGTTTTCATGTTTATGTTTTCTGCTGATTTCCAGACTTTAGAATTCTTAATTGCTCTTTAGTCTCGTTTGACCTCAATTTCCCTCTTCCTTTTCTGTGATCTAAGGATTCTTAACTGCCCTTAGTCCAGATCATACCACTTCATCAAAATAGCCTTTTCAAACCCTCTGAAGATCATCTATCTTGCCCTTAGTATATTTGTTCTTTTGACCTTAGTTTTCTAGTCTTGTTTTCTATAAATTTGACTCCATTGCCCAATGGTTAGGTAGATATTTCTATGGTTTCCCTTGTAGTCCTTTATTCCTACCAACATTCAAAAAATCAAACCAAATTGTCCACTCATAGCTAGCCTAAAATCCATTACAAAACAAAGCTAAATCTTAAGGAGAGATCCCTCTCCAGAACTCAGGAAGGCTAGATCCTGAATTCTAAAAGAGGTTCTTGGTTACCCCTGGTTTTCTTTAACTATAAACCAAAATCCCATGACCTAAGAATTGCTAGGGTGATAACATACTGGCGACCATACTGGGGAACTGACCACTCTCTAGTTTTAAGTTTAATCTTAGAGGAAGATTTTTAAAACATATCTTTTCTACTTTAAGATTAAGTTTAAAGGTTGTGGGTAATATAATAAAAACTCTATTGGGGAAACTTACCTTTTCTTTAGAAATATTTTACAGGTTCAGATTTGATCTATGATGGTGGACAATGATCAGACACACAAAGGTTAAAATCATCCACTTGGTGACTCCACACCAATTTCATAAACAAGACTCCACTGGAAGAATGAATCTGGAAGAACAACATGGAAAGATTAGGCTTTCAGCTTGGATCTTAATCCAAGACATTATGTTATTTCTCGTTAAGAAAGTTTTTCAATATGTATTGTATTTTATATAAGGATCTAACTTGGTTGTACAGATACAGTGGCCTTTCATTATGTCTAATTTCCAAGATGACCCACGAATAAAACAAAGATATGCTCCCATGAGCAAAGATCACATACTTGGATTTCCACACAAGCTACCAAAAGTAAATTGGGGTAACAATTTGCCCATGTTTCGAGATGAGAATATTGATGATCCTTTACTACATCTCATTAAATTTCATATACACTCATCAAGATTGAAGGGTGATTGGCATGAGGATTGCCTCATGAAGATATTCATGGGAACCTTAGAAGGAAAAGCAAGGGACTGGTATGAAGCTCTCAAACCTGCAAGTTTGTTTTCTCTAAAAGATTTTCATAAGGTATTTTATGAGCATTACAAAGAAGATTTTCCATCTTTATCATTAGCTGAAAATTGTTGTGATCAAGCTGAAGATCTTATACATTACCTTAAAAACAGTGATGAAGATTTTAAAAATTGGCATCATGAAGATTTATTAGAAGAATTCCAGAGCTTTCCTTCTCAACTTAAATGTCATAATAATCAAGAGGAGTTAAACAAAGATGAAATAGATTAGGAGATGAGTCAAGATCCACAAAACCCCTCTGTATTAACAAATGATGTTTCATTTAATGTTTTGAATGGAGTTAAAGAAAATATTCAACCTCATGATCAATTTTTAGATAAGAGAAAAAAAAAATTGTACTTTCAATCTAAGAATTCAGAGATTCCCACCCCCCTCACCGAAGAAGAAATCAATTTGCTTCTAAACATGCAACCATCCTCAAAATATTTACATAATGAAGAAATTGTTTCTACTTCTTCTAATGTTGATGAATGTACTAAAGTTTTTATCCATGAACAGACAGAAGAACAAGTTGATACTCATGTTATTCTACCTTCCCAAAAAGGCCCATTGCTTGACAGCACTCCTATTGAGAAAAATAATGACTTTCAAATAGAATGCAACCAATCTGATCAAGATATATTAGGATTGTTGGAAGAGAAATATGCTGATCCAATGTTTATAATTGATGGCATTCCTTTTTCTGAAGATTTGCCTAAATATGATCAGTATGATGATAATTATGTTCTCCCAATTCAAGATAATTTCACAGAACAATCACTATCTATTTTGAGGGATGAGATTTTACAATTTCAGCTTGATGAGAATTTTTTAAGAGCTATCTTTCTTATTTTGAAATTAAGAAAATAATCTCCTCAACTTAAAAAATGTGTTCTTGAGATAATTTCTGAAAATTATGAAAATGAAATTAAAATTTTGCATTCTCAAATTCAATCATATAATTTCCGAGATCCTAAAGAATTCTTGGAAAATATTCCTTCTCCTAAGCAAGAGGAAATTGTACTATCTTTTGACCTGCATATTGAGGATGATTATTCTTTCAAACACAAGACTGAAGAAATAGTTTCAAGGATTAATATTCAGAATACAACTGAGCAACTAGTCATTGAAGGCCTAGAAACACAAATCATACATTATGCTTTTAATGATCCTATAGCAAATTATATGGAGAATATTTTTAGCTCAAATCTGCAAACATGTTTTTATCTATGAGGATCAAATATATCAGCAATTTCCATTTCACATCTTATCATTGATTATGAAGACACATGATCAAGTTATACTTCCAAGTTCGATCACAAGTAGTCAAATTATCCATTCATTTCTACAGCTACTTGATTGGCTTCATTGGAATTTTTGTATTACCAGATTCAATAAGATTTTTAGTAGATTAGAGTAAGTAGATGAGTGCCAATAAGCTCAGAATTTTGAGCATTTTTTTTTAGTTTTTAATTTTCAACTAGTTTTTCATTAAGATTTAAAGCCAAGGATGAGGTCCTAAAGATGTTTAAGATCTATAAGTTGGTTTGAAAATTGTTGTGTGTTGTTTTAGTTTCAGATCAGATTTCAGTTTGTAGAAGACAAAAGACACTTACTAAGATCATCAAAGGTCAAAGATGAAGGCTATTGATCTCAGAGTTCTTGACATTTCACCAGGAAATGCCATCCCCAAGTGAAGCCGATGTTAGCAACCTATAAATATAGGATTCATAATTTTGACTTAACTAATGATAGTCTTGTAAATATGTACATACTTTTCCTTCTGCAAGTTGTATTCCCATATTTAGTAAAAAATCAAAAAATCAAAAAATCAAAAAGAGGGTAAAAATTCCTAAAAGAAAGATCAAAGCACTTAGAAAAAATAATAGACCCCAAAAGAAAAAGATGAATAAAACATGAAAGTGTGCAAGTCTAAATGCCACTACTTTTACCTTTTACAGTTGATTATGGCAGAGTGTCAATAAATGCCATAATCCATGATGAGTTAAATAGTTTAATCTTGACTTGTCATGTTTCAATTTCACTTGTTGTAGATAGAGAATAAATAATTGTCATACAGTTTAATCATGAAAATTCAGTAGTTAGGTAGAGAATAAGTGAATCCAACAGTTTAATCTGGATTCCAGGATGAAATAAGTGTAGAATTAGATAGTTTTATTGCTTTCAGAAAGAATAAATGTTGTAAAGGTTGCTAGCTCAAATGCACCTAATCAAAATGGAAGAAAAAATGTTAGCAGTTAAAATTGGGTAGGTAGAAGAAGGTGAGAAACATCATTGTAAATATTATTCACTAGGGCTGCAAATAACTAACATCCCTTGCCCATAGCCATTTATCATTCTAAACTATCAGTCAGAAAGGCTCAAGGCATTTCCTTGACTTCTATTGGGACCGGACCCAAGGCTCTATGGATGATTAGTTGAAAATGTTAAATATTTGTATTAATCCCAAAAATCACATCATTTTCCATTCATGCATTCATTTACCAGGAAAAATCATAAGTAAAAACCTCATTTTTACTTAATGATGCTCTAATCCTCATTTGATTAATTTCCCACATCTTATGAAAGCATAAAACCCTCAAAATGACATTTTATCCTAAGTTGAAGTGATGAAGTTATTATAATGAAAACTTGACTTTAACCTTCAATTCTCTTAGTTATATTAATGTATTTTGATTATCCACTTTTCCCTTGTCATATTAACTTTAACTTATTTATTAATTCCCTAGAAAATAACCCTCTCCTATTAATATAATTCCCTTTATTAAATAGCCCCAAAAACCCATTATTATAACTTTAGCCAAAGTTTATTATCCCCACATGTTTTAATAAAAACCCACAATAAACCCCCTTTGGCTAAAAATATCATTATTCAAATATCCCGCTCCTTTATAGTTTTGGACAATTCAAATAGTCTAAAAACTATATAATATAATAAAATATAAATAAAATCTTTAAACATATTTTATATGTTTAAAACAAAAATCCCGAAGTTAATCTAAGCTAAACTTCGCAAAACTTATCCTTCTATAATATTTCTCCTTTCCCAATTACCCCTAACCCTGGTTTAAACCTTGTTAAACCCCTCCTCACCATCGGGTTTAACCTCAACGATCCGATCATCCCGATCAAAATCAATGGATAATATTGAACCCGAGTCAGACCCCCTTGCTTTCATTCCTGACCCTCTGATCATCTTAATCCCTTTAATCTGACGATCCAAACTAAATCCAATAAATCCTTCCCCCGCCCCCACCATTTCCTATCGGATCAAATTTAAACCGTTGATCTCCCCTTACCAAATCAACACACAGATTATAGTACCTAGTCCCACCTTAATTCCCCACAGCTTCCCGACGCATCTCAGCCGTTCGCTTCACTCAACCAAATCCGACGATGCGGATCCCATATCACATTTCTAAAGTGATCGGGCAAAGTTGCCCAAAATTTTTGTGAAAAGAGATGTTTTATGAAACCACCGCCCACTACGTGTCCTAATTTCACTGAATAGTGCATTGTAAAACCTTAAAGCCCGCTACCGCTCAAAGGAATACGATAACTACCACTGATTTTTAGCACCAACGAAAAAACCGCTCTCGCCATTAATTTCGACCTGTAATAAATGTTATGTGTGTTGATAAAAATTAAGGTTTCAACCTTAGTTTTTATTATTTGAATATAATTTGCGCCTTCGACCTTCAAAAACTACTCAAAGACACCATTACTGAGCCTCCCTGACCAATTTTCCCAGAAAGCCCTATTTTTGACTGTGAACCTTTTTAAAGCCAATTTCCTCAATTTTCACATTTTAAAGATTAAATTGAAGGATCTGAACAACTAAAACCTTTGAATTACCTTGATATTCCCTGTTTTCAATCAAACCCATTCAGAAAACCTAATTGAGAAAAAAAACCTAAAAGAAGTCATCCTTAGCCTAAATTTCTCAGTTTCATCTCTGTTAAAGTGAATAACTCCTGCAAATATCGTGCAGTAGCTACCCAAAATGCCTAAAAAATAGAGTTAAACCTCCACAGACTGATCTCATTCCACAAGTCTTTCAAAAAGCCTTCAATCACCTCCCTGCAGACCTGGATTTCATTAACAATTGTTTGATTTTGCAGGTTATTATCAGAATATGGATTTGGGCCAACAGTTTCAATACTAGTTGACAAAATTGTTTGCTCCAAATTCTCAGATTTTAACTCAATATATTCATTCAACAAACAGATTGCATACAAAGAAAGAAAAAAATCAAGTCAGAGAGAGATCAGAATGATGAATTTTTAATATTGAATGGTAAAATTGAAATCAGAATTCACAATGGCACTGAAAACATAACAGTCAAAGAGTATCATTGGTTAAAGAGTATCAGGTAAAATTGATCAAGGTCACGCTCTAAGTTACAAGAAAAGTCAAAGAAATATCGAGTGGTTGAAGTATCGGGTAAATGTCGAGGAGTGAAAGTTAAATTAAAGTTACAAAGTCAAAATCGCATTAGAAAGTAAATACGAGAGGCGATTCAAATGGTAAAAGGGAATGAAAACAATTTACCAATGAAGTTTATCTAAATTGAAAGTAAAACGAGTTAAAAGAAAAAAAGGGTGAAAAGATGAAAAGAGAGCAAGAAGGGACATTTTTTGCACAAATTTCTTGTTGAAGTCATTGTGACGCAGAGATATATTGTGACCAATTCAAGATGAACTTTGCAAAGCTGAAAAGATGTTTATGTTCTTAAGCCAACAAATACCACTCCCTCTCTCACTTTTCTAACAACTATTATGGTTTTGGAAATATTAAACAATATTGGAGAGCACTTTTTGCAGAAAATTCTTGTTAAGTCATTATTTTGCAGAGAAGATTGCGTCCAATCAGAAATACATCATAAAAAACTGAAGGTTTTTTTTGTTCCTAAGAGACCCATCTACAAAAACCTATCTCACATTTTTCACAGTGATTTTAGAATGAGAGATACATGCACATCTTTATAGCCTATTTTTCAAACTCTGTAAAACTTTGTTTTACACATCTTTTTGTAGAGCCTATTGTGCATAGTTGGAGAAGAAATTTAGGAAACGGAAAGAGATTTATCTCACCAACATATTATTCCACAATAACCTCTTTCACGTTTTACATATCTATTTTATATTGAGAAATACAAAGGTATCATTGGACCCCAAGTTTTAAAAAGATATCATTGGACCCCACATTTGCAGAATTGCTGGAGCAGAATGCACAAAGAAAGGAAATAGTTAGTGACTTGGATGCCTCATCATCAACTAAGAGTTGGATCAAATTTGAATTCTCCTCTTTGTCATCAAATATCCATAAAAAATAGTTCCAAATAGATATTGTAGAGGGGCATCCAAAAATTAAACTTTGGCCTTAAAGAAGAACAACTAGGTCATAAGTTATCAAAGAAAGGTTTGAATGGTGTTTTTGGAATTATGCATTATGAGCTAATGGATACAAAAGGGCAAGGGGCAGTTGGAATGGTGAAATTCTCATGAATATTTCTGTGACAGGTCAAAGATATGCAGATGCCAAAGGTTGACATTTTCTGGGGTCACTTTCCATGTCTCTTTTTGGAGACGTCTTTCTGCTGCGAATGAAGGTACTCGGTAATCCTGTCAATAGATTATAGTTTTGATAGTTTCATTGCTAGGGAAACATTAGGGTCGAGGGAAAAAAAATGTTGTTGGCATTCGCTCCAGCATGTTATTCTTCTATTTTGACAATATTACAAGATGACACCTTCAGGAAAACTTTATGACAAGTGAAATATCAGTTAAGAATGTAAGAGTTTTTTTTTACAGAATTTTCAAAGAAGAACTATGTATGACTTTTGTTAGTTATCTATATGAACTGGCACATAATATAAGTCAGAGTTTTTTCTTTCTGAAAAAAATAAAAAAAATATGAGGACAATAGTTTCAATTTTTTTTCAAAAATTTATTAAAATCCAACACAGTCTTTTAGCTTCCCTAATCCCACATTTAGAGGAAGCATTTGCTAAGCATATTCCATTGAGAATCAATCTAAAAATACTATTAAAAATATTAAAATAAAAAACCTTCAACTAAATAACAGACGACTTTATATATATATATATATATATATATATATATATATATATATATATATATATAAGTAATGAAATACTATGCAATATTAAATTTCTTATTAGGTTGAGAGGTATTGTACAACCTAATATCATTCATAATGTAAGAAAGTTTGTCAACATTTTTCAATGTGGGTTAAAAAAAAATTAATGTTAAGGTCATATGTTTTAATTAATATTTAAATTAAAACATATATAAATATAAAATGTAATTGAACTTAAAATTATTTCACCGTAAAATTATTTATCGTGGTAATCTTAATTTATAAAAGAAAATTTAACAAACAAAAATTAATAAATTGGACAAATATAAAGTACAAAATCATGGGAAAATTATGGATATGGTTTCATTTGTAGAATTATGTGTCCTTGATGCAATATGTTTTCTTCGAGTTGTGATAACAGTAAGGATGGGATTTTTCGACAAGGTTCATCTTATTTGTAACTCCTAGTATGTTGAGAGCTCTCTTTCGAGCCTGATTTTGGTTTTGGATGCCCTCTATCTAATATGGAGCATAACATAGTGCATATTTTTCTATTTGATGGTGTCGGTGTGCCCACTGGCCCATGTATTTGGCTATACGTTCTATGGTAATGTTGAACTGTCTTTTTTAGATTAGCAGATTATTTGTTTGGTCCTGGATTTTCCTTTGCTATTGTTTGTTTGGGCTACCTAGTTTGGTCATGAGAAATCTTGCTTTGCTACTATTAGATTGCTTTCATGGATCTCTATGTGAACTTTGGAGAGTGATGTAAACTTATTTTCATATTCTTTTGATTATGAATAAAATTTGCATTAATTTACAAAAAGCATAAACATGAGAAAAAAATAATAAATTAAATAAATATAATGTAAAAAAATTGTTGGCTATAATCAAACCATAGGCAATAACATTTTTCTCAAAATCTAATTTAACACAATCAAATTCAACCACTAAATGTATAAATTTATAAACACAATAATGTATTTCCGGATTCTCCTAATCTAAAAAATTAATCTTATGTTAAATACATAATCCTTCCACTTAATTCTTTGTGGAAATTAAATTGCCAATTACAAACATATGAAGAAAAATCAATTGCACATAACAAGATGTTTTACCGTGAAAGCTTAAAGCTAAAAACCCAAACTATCATATATTATGTATATCAATGGAACATGTAACAATCCCATACAAAGCTCAGCTCATAGAGCTCTTAGTAAAATATACAATCGTCACACACTGTCATGTAGAAATTTGCATATCTATGCACCAACTTCTTGCCTCCTGACATCCTGCCTCCATTGCACAATCCCTGCTGAAGAAGATCACTAAATGAATTCGATATTTCATTGCTTGTACTGCGCAATACTCATTGGAATCTCCAATGTCTGTGCATATGCATTAAATGCATCACTATAGTCACAACTGATATTCAAACACACCCTTTCACCTATCTCTCCATTAGGTCTCCACTGGATCTGACATGCAAGTAGTTAACTGTTGTATTTCTTCAGTTGCAAGTAAGACACTACTTGTGAACTAATTAACTAATTAATTCACTCATCTTTCACTAGTGTATCTTTAGTTACAACTAGCACAACTGAGTTTAACTCACTTAACTGACTTAAACTAAATAACAACTCCCATAACTACTCTTCCAACTCTGTTACAACTTGCCACAATAAGTTATAATGAAGTCCTCCATGCATGAGTCACCAACCACCCCAGGGATTGCGTATTTCATTCATCCCACTAATGTGCCACATCTGTTCATTGAAATCAAGTGCTCCAAGAGAATACGTTACTATTTATTGTCTGATTATTATTAAGGGCTAATAATAATCGACATGCATTCTATTTTTAGATTAGCAATCTATAAATAGAGTTTGCCCATCTTCTAAAAATAAAAATTAATCCAAAGATAGAATTTTCTCAACTATCTAGAATTAGCATCTTGCTAATTTTACAATATGTTCACCATTCTAAAAATAGACATACACCTAAAAATAGACTACGAGCCCCACCTAGTGAAGGTGCTTAATTTTCACTAGGATCATCATCTTGTTGAATCTCAAAACTCCCTCTCAACAAGATAGGGATTATCCTTCACCCCGATCTTGTCTCTATGGTATTCTAATTTGCTCCTGGTTAGCACCTTTGTCAAAATAGTTGCATCCTGATCTTCCGTAGGAATGTACTGAAGCAAAATGATATTTTGCTTCACATAATCTCTGATATTATGATACCAAATATCTATATTCTTAGATCTGTCATGAAACACATGATTAATCGAGAGATTATCACAATGAATCACTGTAGGATCTAAATGAGAACCGAACAAACCGACCTGGATCTTCCTCATCCATATAGCCTCACATGCAACTTGACTTGCTGCCATGTATTCCACTTCCGCTGAACTGAGTGCCACATATCTATGTTTCCTTCTGTACCAAGAAAAAATTGTAGATTCGATACTGAAATCCCCTCCTAATGTGCTCTTTCTATCTGTTGGGATGCCTACCCAATTTGCATCTGTGAATCCATGAAAATTCACCTCATCCATCTATCTGTACCATAAGCCATACTCAGATGTGCCCCTGAGATATCTCAAGACATGCTTTCTCGCCTTCCAAAACAGCTTGGTAGGCTTAACCATCGCTTGACTAAGCTAGTTCACCGCATACCATATGTTCGGTCTTGTATTAAATAAATACATGAGTGAACCCACCAACTGTCGATAGACAATAGCATCCACTACCTCTACCGATGTAGCATCCTCTTTCCTCCAATTTCCTGGAAGAAGAGTATCCATGGGTTTGCAGTCCTCCATGTGAAACTTACCAAGTATCTCCCGAGCATACTTGCCTTAAGACACAAAGAGTTCACCTTCTCGTTGCAATATTTCCAATCCAAGGAAATAATGAAGGAGACCCATATCCTTCATCTCGAAATCCTTTACAAGGTCCTCCTTGCATGAGGGTATCAGCTGATCATCACCAGTCAGTATTAAATCATCAACATAAATAACAATGATTAAAATCTTACCCTCCACCACAATCTGATATAGGTTTTTATCTCCCTCACTCTTGGTGAAGCCAAGTCCAATGAAATAGCTGTCGATCCAAGTGTACCAAGCACGGGGTGCTTTCTTCAGCCCATACAACGCTCTTTTGAGTCTTCACACATGCGACTCGTTGCTGAAGATATCATATCCTTCAGGCTTCTCAATGTACAATTCTTCCTCAATTATCCCATTGAGGAACGCAGTCTTCACATCCATTTGATGAATGTGCGAACCCATCTACGCTGAGAGAGAAAGGATGGTCATTATGGAAGAATACCATGTGATGGGTGCAAATTTTTCTTCATAATCAATCCCCTCGATCTATGAGAAGCCCCAAGCAACAAATATTTCCTTATACTTCTCGATGCTCCCATCAGCAGCTTGCTTTACCTTGTAGATCCATCTTGAACCTACCACCGATTTACCAACCGACCTTGGAACAATCTCCCAAGCACTATTTCTGAGAATGCAATCATACTCCTCCACCATTGCATCTACCCATGTGGGCTCCTGCACTACTTCCACAAAGGAAGATCACTCTGTCATGATACACTTGCTCATGAGAGCCATGTATCTAGTGAATCGGTCAAGTGATTGTCTCTGTCTGCACTGTGAAGTAGGGACTCCTACATTCTCTACTACATTAAGCTTCAACCTCTCAGCTTATTTGGTATGCTTTCTGCCAGTTCTGATATTTGGCTCTACGTGAGTGGACTCGTCCACTCTATGATCCTCCTCCTGTGGTTGATCCACATCTTGAGGCTCATATTTGGGAATAAGAAGTTCCTTCTATGCATGCAATTCTAGCTCTCTCTCAAGCATAGCTCGTGCAACACCCACGATCATTCTGTTCTTCCTTTCTGCGACCCCATTCTGCTGTGGGTTATGAGGCACTATGAGTTCTCTTTGAATTCCTTCTTTGCTACATGAGTCTTTGAATTCATTCGAGATATATTCACCACCATTATCGCTTCGTAGAGCCTTCACTTGATTTGTAGAATCCTTCTCTACCAATGCTTTAAACTCACAAAAATTTGAGAATGTTTGATCCTTCTTCTGCACGAAGAAGATTTAGCATCTACAAGAATATTCATCAACAAAAATAACATAATACTTGTGTTTTGTTGTTGAAGCAACCGAGAATGGTTCACACACATCTGTGTGAATTCTCTCCAGGATCACCGAGGCACGGTTCTCCTTTTCATGAAAGGTGGTCTTCACAAACTTACCCATAGTACATCCCTTTCATTGATCTAACTACGCAAGTGTACCCTTGGGAAGTTTAGTATAAATCTGCTGCAAAATATTTAGGGCACAATGGTGAAGATGGCCCAATCTCCTATGCCATAATTCTCCCTCATCTCGGCTCACCACTTCTTCTTCTTTTCCCACCATTGCAACATAGCCATATACCTCCAGTTTGTAGAGATTCTTGACTCAAATCTCTATCATCTTGGTTTGACCCATTTTTTTATGTCGCAGGAAAGCTTTTCATTTTCTGAAAACAACGTCATAACCTTTGCCCTCCAACATCGCGACTAAGACCAAGTTCTTACTTAGACCTAGAACATGCATAGCATATTTCAACAGAAATGGTTTACTTGACTCCCTCTCAAAGATAATGGTACCAATGCGATTCGCACTGTATCTTCCATTTTTGCCCATCCCTATATGCATTTGGATATCTTTCTCCTCCAAGTCACTGAACAAATCCTTATCTCCAGTCACGTGGAAGGAAGCACCACTATCAAGATACCACACCGATCCCATTGCGCTTGAAACCAAGAATGTGATAAAGGATAAATCAAGTTCAAATTGTGAGGCAAGGGCCTCAACAGCAACAGCTCTAGAAGCCTTCTTTTTCTTCTTTTTTTGTGGGAAGTTAGTGGCGAGATGCCCATGTTCGTGACAGTGAAAACACTTCACTTTGGAAAAATATAGCTTCTTGCCTTTAGCCTCAGATTTTGGATGGGATTTATTCCACTTCCCTTTCCTCACTTTGGAAGCCAAAGCACAATCCTCTTCATCATCATGTTTTGATGAAGAGCCATCCCTAGTACTCCGCCTTATCTCCTCCTGCACTAGATCTGACCAAAGTCGCTCCCAATCCAGCAGTTTCTCCCACCCATTGAAAGAGTCTTGATAATTGTGCCAACTCTTTGAAAGTCCAATGAGAGCCAAGCTCATCAATTCATCATCAAAAACTATAATTGCCACACTCCCTAGCTCATCCCTACATTGGAAAAACTTCGTCAGATACTTTGGAATATTGTCACCCTTCTCCATTTTGATTTTTCTGAGTTTATCTTTCAGCGCCAACTTCCTATGGTCGTTGCTGCTTTGGAAAATATATGTCAAAGCCTTCCACATTGCAAATGGAGTGGCTTTCCCGTGAAGGCTTGACACAATATGGTCTTTCACACCTTCCAACAGAATTCTTCTTGTCTTCGCTACTTTCTTTTGCCAGGCGTCAAGTAATGCAGCATCTGTCGAAGTGGGCTTAGGAACGTCGCTATCGATGAACTCCTTCAAGCCATTATCTTCAAGCACTGCCTCCATCCTATCCTTCCAGGATATGTAGTTAGAGATACCCTCGAGTGCATACTCCAATCGCAACCCATTGAAATGCATTTCAATGTTTACTCAACTGTTGCACCAAGAAATTCTTGCAGCAAATTCGAATTTTCCACCAGCACAAAACTCAGCACCGCTTCAATATTGCAATCTCTAGTGATTAACACAACTCCGATACCATGTAGAAATTTATAAACACAATAATTTATTTCCGGATTCTCTTGATCTAACAAATTAATCTTATGTTAAATACATAATCCTTCCACTTAATTCTTTGTGGAAATTAAATCACCAATTGCAAACATATGAAGAAAAATCAATCGCACATAACAAGATGTTTTACTAGGAAATCTTAAAGCTAAAAACCCCAATATCATATATTGTGTATATCAATGGAACATGTAACAATCTCATACAATGCTCAGCTCATAGAGCTCTCAGTACAATACACAATAATCACACACTATCATGTAGAAATTTGCATATCTATGCACCAATTTCTTGCCTCCTCACAGCCTGCCTCCACTGCGCAATCCCTGCTGAAGAAGATCATTGAATGAATTCGATCTTGCCTTGCTTTTATTGCGCAATCCTCATTGGCATCTCCAATGTCTGTGTAGATTCATTTAATGCATTACTATAGTCACAACTGATAGTCAAACACACCCTTTCACCTATCTCTCCACTGGATTTGACATGCAAGTAGTTAACTGTTGTATTTCTTCAGTTGCAAGTAATACACTACTTGTGAATTAATTAAATAATTAATTCACTCGTCTTTCACTAGTGTATATTTAATTACAATTAGCACAACTGAGTTTAACTCACTTAACTGACTTAAACTAAATAAAAACTCCCATAACTACTCTTCCAACTCTATTACAACTTGCCACAATCAGTTATAATGAAGTCCTCCATGCATGAGTCACCAACCACCCTAGGAATTGCATAATTCCTTCAACCCACCGATGTGCCACATCTGTTCATTGAAATCAAGTGCTATAGGAGAATAAGTTACTATTTATTGTCTGATTATTATTAAGGGCTAATAATAATCGACATGCATTCTATTTTTAGATTAGTGATCTATAGATAGACTTTGCCCATATTCTAAAAATATAAATTCATCCAAAGATATAATTTTCTCAACCATCTAGAATCAACATCTTGCTAATTTTAGAATATGCTCACCACTCTAAAAATAGACATACAACTAAAAATAGCCTGCAGGACCCACCTAGCGAAGGTGCTTAATTTTCACTAGGATCATCATCTTGTTGAATCTCAACACTAAAAGTGAATGGATTATTAAGTTATAGACTCAAGTAATATTTATATAAAAAAATTAATTTGATAGAAAATAAAAAATTCATAATTTAATAATATTTTTAAAATCAGTTAAGATTAATAAAAAATAACTAATATTAATGTAGGGTAGTTAAATTTGACTATCAAAATTTAACATAGTAATAAATTTATTATACAAACTATGTGTGTGGTCCATTCAAATAGCTAATCTAAAATATAACTATATATATTAATTATTTAATAAATTCAATATCTATGTATGAGAAACCCATGGAACACTTCAATAGTAATCATAGTAAAAAATATATATGAAAATGTCTATCTCAATTTATAAGTGAAATTCAAAATTTATAAATAAATACATCAAGAATTCAACACTATCATTATAGGTTATGGGTTTTTTTTTATAACAATATTATGAGTTAATTTGGGTAGTCAAATTAATAGATGGAATAGTTCTACTGGACACATTTTTCTAGTGAATTTTATTCAAATTCTAGTACAATTTTTTAAAAATTATATTTTTTAATTGTTTAATTATTTGCAAAGATCAAGTGCCTCAGGGGTTTCTCAGGGTGCATAATCCATTTATGCATTTAAAATTATATTTTAAACAAGAAGAAATGATAATATTTCTCGAATTTTTATTGCCAAATTCCAGCCAATAATCCATTTGTCTATTAGTTACACTACGTCGAATTAAGTTTATGATAATAATTTAGTTTTATTAATTGTTGGACATTGGGTTCAACTCTCCCCATGTGTTTCGTGACATGGACTAACCGCCTCTCATGGATCCTAACTATAGCGATTGTAGCAGTGACTAATGCCTATGGCTTTTGGTCTAATGACAATCATGATTCGAACAAGTGGTATCAGAGCGACAGGTCTTGAGTTCGAAACTCACCCGGCTTGCATTGGGGGGGAGATTGTTGGACATTGTGTTCAACGCTCCCCGTGTCTTTTGTGACATGGACTAACTGCCTCTCGTAGATCCTAACTCTGGTGATTATAGCGGAGACTCCTATGGGTTTTGGTCTAATGGAAATCGTGATTCCAACATTAATTTACAAGTTTAAATTTCAACATTAAAATATTAATAATATACAAATGGGTTATTTAAAGAGGTTTGTATCTCAAGTAAAAAGAAAAAATAGGTTCATAAAGAGGCTTGTATCTCAAAATATTTGATCCATCTTAACTCAGGATCTACCAAGAGGCAAGAGGGATCAATTCTCTTGAGATACAAATGGGTAATGTAAAGAGAGAGGGATCAAATCTCTTTTCTATTTTCACTTTAGATACAAACTCTTTATATAACCCATTTGTATCTCAAGTGATTTGATCACTTCGGAAGCTTGGTAGATCCATAGTTAATATAATACATAAAGTATTAAAAATAATAAAAATAATACAATTTATAGTTTGTTTTTCATGTCTCCAATATACTTAAGTATTAATTATTAGTATTTTGTTTGCTAAATACTATTAATATTAATAGCAATTTATATTAACAAATTTGAAAAAAAATATAATAAATATTTATTTATTATTTTTATGAATTATTGATTTTAAGGCGTACTCTAACTTATAAACGAAGTAAAATTTTTCATCGAAATCCGACAAAACAATTTCAAGAAAGAATGTATTTTTTTGTTGATTAAAATGAAATTTTGAATACATATATGGATTCAACGGCCTGAAAACCCCCCTGGGGCACTTGAATTCTATAATTAAATAACCTAAATTCAATTTTTTAAAAATCTCTACCGGATTTTGATTAAAATTAACCAGAAAAAATGCCATGAAAAGGGTCATTTCGTCTATAAGTTATACTACGCCTTAATTTTAATTGTTGAAATTTAAACTTGTAAATTAATAAAAAATAATTCTTATCTTAAAGTTAATTGGGTGTCGTCTAACTAATAGACGAAATGGATTTTTGGTCGGAACATGGAAATACGATTTCTAGCAAGATTGTGATTTCTCGTTTAAAATAAACTTTTGAATTCATAAATAGATTCCGCACCTTGAAAAACTCCTAGGAACTTGATCTTTCCAAATTAAATAACTTAAAAATATAATTTTTAAAAATGTGTACTAGATTTTAAATAAAATTCACCAAAAAATGCTTCGAATAGAACCATTTCATCTATTAATTAGACTACCTGAACTTAATTCATAAAATTAATAAAAAAGCTCATAACCTTTAATTATTAATCCATTTAAAAATCATAGTGTTTAATTCTTGGCATATTTATTTATAATTTAAAATTTCACTTATAAATTGAGATGAACATTTGGGGGTCTCATACACCAATTTGGTGTGTGGCTTCATCACGACCTTAAAATTGGATAATAATAAATAATATTATTTACTATAATTATTGTTATAGTGTTCAATGTGTCTTTGGTATATAGACATTTGCATTTATTAAATCATTAATATATATAGATATGTTTTATACTAATTATTTGAATGGACCACACACATAATTTGTATAATAATTTTATTACTATGTTAAATTTTGATGGTCAAATTTAAATATGCTACATTAATATTAGCTATTTTTTATTAATCTTAATTGATTTTAAAAATATTATTAAATTATGAATTTTTTTATTTCTATTGAATTAAATTTTATATTTAAATATCACTTGAGTCTATAACTCAGTAAAACAATTATTTTTATTGGTTTGATTAGAATGTGTTAAAGTAGCTTTTGAGAGAAGTGTTATCGCCAATGGTTTGGTTATAGCCAATGGTTTGGTTATAGCCTATGGTTTTGTACTTTGTATTTTATTTAATCTATTAGTGTTCCTCATGGTTTTGCTATAGCCCGTGGTTTTGTACTTTATATTTATCTAATTTATTAATTTTTGTTTGCTAATTTTTATTTTATAAATTAAGGTTACTGAGATAGATCATTGTTAGGTGAAATTTTGCTCTTTAAACCACGTATAGAAGATGCACCACTGTTACACTTTTTATTTTTAGTAATACTCCAGTGCATAGAATATGCCTATATTCAACACTTCCAATTTCCAATCAACTATTATTTAACAATGCAACTGAATAATATTGATATTCAATATTTAATCTTTTAGAAATTAAACATTCACATTCATCACACAAGTATGCCAATACATACCTGGAAGGGCTGACTCCCTAAAATTTTGATCAATAATATATAACAGTTCAACAATGTACAATTTTACAGTAATCATACACATTTTCCCAAGTTCGTGAAGTCACCTACATACCTTGCCGATTCAGTCCAACATTCATGTTTTGGTTTGTGCAACAAAGCCACCCAAAACAGTACAGTTTGTTGGAAACCCCAAATTTACCTAAAAAATACAATTTTATGAAGTCTGCCAAACATCCTGCTACCCGGGTCACCGGGGTCACTCTCTGAACACATCTGCCCATATTAACCTTCTGTCTTGTAGATGGGTCACTCGAGTCACTCGTTGCCTGTGCAATGCCCTTTTGACCTGTTTGCACCACTTGCATGAGCTACACACGCCTTGGGTCACCAAGGTCATAGTCTACCCGACCCATCCCATTATCGTGCAGCAGGGTTACTCGGGTTACCTGTTGAACGCACCCGACCAAACTGCCTCACCCGCCTGAATGTATTTTTCCTGACTCACCCATAAACATTATTCGGTTGTTTCACTTCGTTTTCCCTCCCTACAGGCTCATCCACTCAACTCCTTCACTACTTCATATTTACGAAATCCTCAAGTGATGATCCAATAAATGATGAAATTGTTTTTGAACTTTCCACACTTTCAATATATATGCTAAGGCTTTGGTCTCGTTCAGCCAAAGGTCGTGACCTTTTTTCGAAGTGAAGGTCGGCACGGTAAATCACAATACGTTGACCTGCCATAGTAAAACTCGGCCAACTACATGGTATAAACTCACCAATCGCACATGTTGTCCGTTGCCATGTGTTGATCCATGGGTTGCTTGGGTTATCTCGGCTGCTCATGCCCATTGTGCCTAGCTCGCCCAACTACTACATCGAGGGGCTCATCTGCATGCACTCTCCAACATGACTTAACCCAATGCGCTCGACTCGCCCGCCCACTATGGGAACACGCTCGCCTGACGTCCATGCTCACTGCATTCACCAAGATGCATGAATTTTCCCACTGCTACATGACTCACCCACATGACACGCCTATCACAAATGCCCAAGTTGGGCGACAACACTATCATCATCATCACATAGTATCGCTAGCTCCAACATCTCCAAAATGTCAGTGTTTCCAATCTCTGCTCCAAAATCGAACAAACCACTAAGGCCTATGATTCCATGAATGTATCCATGGTAAAATCTCCTCAATGCATGATCATCAACAACATCTGTCACAATCTCCACATGCTGCCTCCATCGTGGGAAGTTAATCTCTCCAACTCAGGCTACATGTTGTCACTGCAAAATATATCATGTCGAACCATCATATATCGTCAATCATCATGTGAATATATGCCATGATACTCCATCCCAACATGAAATATCATGGTATATCCTCGATACATCTATTTGACATAGCTTAGTGTACTGCATGTGCCCATATCTCGAACTATTTGGGTAGCTAATCCAACCATCATGCCCAAAACCATGAGAATACTCCTTCTCATGCCACCGTCAATAATTTTCTCCAACATCCTATCACATCATCAACTCGATCAAGAATCCATCCCATCCAAGTGTAACGTAAGCTATGTTTAGGTCCATGAAGTAGCCTCTATCTCATCTGCAACATGTTGTTCATCAAGTATCAAACAAGCCATATCTAGGTCCGTGAATTATTCCTCATCCATCTGTAATATTTTATCCATGATGCTAATGTCCTCTTGAATGTGTTTTTCCCGACTCACCTAGAAGGGTAGTTCAGTTGTTTCACTTCATCTGCTCGCCCTGTGGCCTCATCCACTCAACTCCTTTATTGATTTAGAAGTATAAACTCCTCAAGTAATGATCCAATCGAGGATGAAGTATTTTGTGAAATTTACACACTAAAAATATGTATGCTAAGGTTGTGTTCCCATTCAGCCAAAGGTCGTGACCCTTCACCCAAGTGAAGGTTGGTTTGGTCACTGACAACATGTCAACCTGCCATAATAAAACTCAGCCAACTCCATGGTATAAAATCGTTCTTCGCACATGTTATACATTGCCAAGTGTTGACCCATGGGTCTCTTTAGTCACTCGGGTCGGCTCGGCCGCCCACGGCCATTGTGCCCAGCTCGCCGAATCGCTAGACCAATGCGCTCATTTGCACACGCTTACGAACACAACTTCACCTGGTGCCCTTGGCTCACCCCCCCACTATGGGAATACGCCCGTCCGACGCCAACTCTCACCATGTTCACCAAAATTCACAACTTCACATGCTGCTACATGACTTGCCCAAGGTGGGTGCTCACCCACACAACACGCTCGCTACACATGCCCAAGTTGGGACCTCATCGCGCCAAGACTTTCCCACCACCACTCGATCGCACGACTCTAACTTAAGGGCGTTAAATCCCTCCCCCCCCCCCCCCCACCACTCTAAATAAGGTTGTGGTCCTCGAAAACTCTGTCATCATCATCACAAAGTATCGTATATTTCTCCAACATCTCCAAAATTTCCATGTTGCCCATCTCTGCTCCAACATCGCACAAACCACCAAGGTATATGATTCCATAAATGTATCCATTGGAAATTCTCCTCAATCCATGATCATCAACAACATCTGTCGCAATATCTGCATGTTACCTTCATCGTGGGAATTCAATCTCTCCAACTCAGGTTACATGTTTTCGTTGCAACATATATTGTGTCGAACCATCATATATCGTCAACCATCATGTGAATCTCTACCATGACACTCCATCCCAACATGAAATATCATGGTATATCCTCGATACATCTATATGACATAGATCGGTGTACTGCATGTGCCCATAGCTCAAACTAGTTGGGTAGCTAAATCAACCATCACGCCAAAAGCCATGAGAATACTCCTCCTCATTCCACCATCGGTAAGATTCTCCAACATATTGTTACATCATCAATGCGATCAAGAATACATCCCATCCAACTGTAAAGTAAGCCATGTCCAGGTTCATGAAGTATCCTCCATCTCATCTACAACATGTTGTTCGTTAAGTATCAAAAAAGTCATATCCAGGTTCATGAAGTAGTCCTCATCCATCTGTAATATGTCATCCATGATGCTAATGTCCATGTGCTGCAAAATCATTCACATACATCCAAGCATCATCATCCATGTGTGTGAGGTCCTCCTCAATCCAGTAAAGAACTCCTCCCATCATCCATGTTGTAACTCCTAGAGACAACCCTGAGTTTCTAAGGACCAATGCCTAGCACATCTTAAGATTAGATTATTTAGATACATTCACTTATGAAATCCTCTAAGAGTGTCTTTGAAAATAATTCGTATAACGGTGGTTTAGGAATGATGAGGAAACTTGGTATTTAGCTCTCGCAAGCATATTTTTACTGATAATGGTTTCGGGAGGCTGTATGCACATGTGATGCTTCAACGGGGCCAAGCAAGAACCATTGAACATATATTTGGATATCAACTAGTGATGACTTGAAGAATTTATCAGGGGAATTCTGGAGAGATGGGCTTAATCATTGTAAGAATCCAGTTCTCCGAGAATTTGGAAGAAATGATGGCAGGTCAGAGATAAGTGATTACAGAGTCTCATGGGGCATGATATTAAGGCTATATTTTATATTAACACATGAGTTTCATCCTTCCTCTATGAGAACATATACAAATTCATGAATTAAACTACTCACATCCAGTGTCTTTCACGCATGAGTGATTGGAACATCAAATAGAGAAATGGTAATTCTAAGTAAACAAAAGAGAAACATGTACATACTATTCATTAATTCAATTGGAATCTATTTGGAGACAATGTCATATTATATTAGCCTTGAAAAACAACTTTCCAGAATATGCATTTCAGAGCTTAAAATATATTTTGCATGAAAGATTACACAGTATGACCCAAAAGATCCACAAAATCCAGAATCCTTTATTTCTGTCTGAATTTCCTTAATATAGAGCTTTCTATGGTCTCTTCTCCAGATATTCCTTCTTGATATGCCCGTACATACGTCATGATAAAAAACATCATGATCAAAAGTTGGAGCGTGCTATGAGCATCACTCTTATAAAAAAAAACCAAAAACAACAAAAGTGAAATCGTGGTTTCACCGACTAAATAGAATAACTATAAAAGTAAAAGAAACAAAAAATTTGTAGGCCATAAAGGCCAGATCCTTAAACATTCATCTGGGGCATCGCAGGGTGGCAGAAGGTCCTAAGGTACATGGCTACATAAGTGTGGAAGATTAACCAGAGTTATGGGATGACATTGCCATTCTCGGTTGTGAAGTGGACGCCACTGGTGGATTTGCATGCTCGTAACATATCTACCACATTATTTATGAGGGTAATAGTGCAATGTTGAAGAATTCGGACAATGCATGAAGCTTTTAAAGTTTCAGCCTTGAGTCGAGATGTCTTCTCCTGGGCCGAGTCAGTTCTGCATTTGATTTCCACCATTATATGCTCATATGTTTCCAAGGGGATAAACACACCTAATAGATCCCAATAGGCTGGAAATCCTGCCTCCATAACCTTATTCCATTTGTTTTTGAACTCTTCCACTCCCCTGGCAACTATCCCTAGAAAATCAGCTACCTTTCCTCGAGCATCTTCCTTCGGTATCATTCTCATGATCTCCACACCATCCCAAAATGGTATACCACTCTGCGCATTCCAAATTCCTCAGTGGGGAGTTCATTTATAAACTGAATATATCCCTGCATGATCAAAACGTTCTCATTTCCCTCTCTGCGACCTTTATCCTATTCTTCCTTGAAGTCACAGACAATGATCTTCTTATCATTATCCAAGGTGATGTATTCCCAATGATATTTTACCTCCTTTATTATTTCACTCTAGATCATCTGCCAAGCCTCCACCAAATACATGTTACCTTTGAGCTGAGCCTTCAAGTCCTTGACTAATTTATTTAGATCCTGGGGCTCCCTACGAGCCACGTCCATCTCCTTTTGTAAAGATGATATCAACTTTTCCTTTTCAGTCAAAGCACTCTTCGCTTCCTCTAAATATTTGTGCACTGTTCGAGCTTCGTATTATGAGACCTTCAGCTCTGCAATAGCCTTTTTTAAGTTCTCTGAGGGATTCTGTGGGTCCTTGGGTATCATGATCAGGAAAACATGACTATCCTTCACTTGTTGCAACTCATATAATATTATTTTTAGATATGTTACCTCGTCGCCCTTTCGGAGGAGTATTTCCAAGAGGACTTATTTATCTTTTTCAACTTGGACCAGTTTGGCTGTCTGAATGTGTTATGAGCCAGGAATATTTAGCTTCCATCACAACTCTTGCACTTGCAGCTATGTCTTCTTGAGCAGGCTTTGCACGACTGTCTCATGGTCAGATCCCTTCCCCTTTATCATTACCTTATACTCGACCAACTGCTTTGAGAGGGCTTTAGAGTTAGCCCTTTCCCTTTTCAGGGTAGCTATGATATTATCCAATCAATTATGGGCTTTTTCCAGAGCTAAATTGTGCTTCAATACCTCATTTTGCAGCATTTCTCCAATTTCTTTATGGAGATTCAACTTGTCAGATAATGGAATGGAAGCCAGATCAAGTATCATTTCTAGAGCTTTGTACTTAAAACCAGGGGGAAGGGGATGAGAAGTTGAGTGTTGCACTGCAACCATCAGTTGGTCAATTTCGACATCGAGAGCTACCAAAATCCTATTGTGGTGTTTTTCAACATACTAGTCTAGTTCTGCCTTCAACCTTTCTCTAGCCAACTAATTCTTCTCGTCAATATTTTTCCATAGAGGCCAATCCATTCCCGATCCCATGTCCCTTTTTGAGGGACCCTCCCCAGGGGTAAATATCTATGAGTATGCTGAAGGAACCTATGAGGAAGTTGTGTCCAAAGAAACTTAGAACCCCAGCTTATCTTTACCTCGGTCTATATAATCAAGGACCACCTCATCAGGTTGTTCCATGACCTGTCCTTCAGGTCCTTATGTCATGGTTGTTTTGCTAACGTGGCCCTCTTCTTCCACTTACATGAAATCCTGTACCATTTTATAGCTTTTTGGGTCCTGAGCCTCCTCCTCATTCTATGCACTATCTCCTCTGGAGCTTCCTTTTCAAATTCGGGAGTCAACCTCCATCTCTGTATCTAAAGGCCATGAATCAGAGTTAGATTTCAATTCAACCCGAGGTCTAAGCTAATGTTCATATGTTGAAGACTTAATCTCTTCCTTCTTTGTGCAATGAATCCCTTAATTTCATAATTCCACATATATCCTTGCAGGAATCTCATCTTATGAAGAAGACCCTTGACTAGAGGAAGTGCATGCCTTGAGTTGATGGTGAATGACCTTACTACACTTGAGAGATTTAAGATATAACCTTTCTTCACAGGCACAAAATGAGTTTTGTTTGCGCTCAAGAATTTCCTAGTGAACTTGAGGGAAAGGAGGAATATCCAAACCATAAACCTTGATTTTGGTGTGATTTTTGAACAAATACCAGTCCACTACATAGTCTGTCTCACTGAAGTGAAGCAGTCTTTTCCATGCAGGAAACATCTTGGGCAAAGGGTTACCATGTATACTTTCATAGGCCCTGGACATGAAATATGAGGTGAATTTCGTGTATCCCCTGCCTCTGGGATGTTGTCAAACTGAAAGGGTCCACTCAAACACATCTTTTAGCTCTTCCCTTTGCTTATAGAAATTTTCCAGGTCTAAGCCCTCAAGCTTTTCTGTGTCTATGAACAAGAACAAATAGAACACCAGATAATATTACCCAAAACAACTTGAAGTTGATAGGTCTTGGAAATGGGCTTGAATGATTGAGGCCAAAAAAGTGGGAATATCAAGAAAAACTCTTGGTTGCATCATTAGGTCAATAAATCCTAGACAAGCATTTTTACCTAACCAACATTTTCTACCCTCAACATACCCAAGATAATATCTAGGATTAGTTGGATGGTGTCGAGGGAGAGAGAAAGAGGGAATTTCTATGTGGGTGGTAGAACAAACACATGAGACGCGATAATTACCTCTAGGAGGGACCTATGTTTCTTGAGAGGAGGGTTCGAAAAATGACACGTGAGAGTTACCTCTGTGAACTCGAGGCAGTTGTGAGAGGGAGGCTAGCATAGGGCTTTTTTAATTAGATGGTGGGTGATTTCGACTATCTTGGTTCCCTGTGCGGAAAGGAAGAAACCCTTCTACTCAATATAAGCTTCGGCTAGCCAGGTTATGAATCCAATAAAGTGATGAAATGATGGAGGAATTTGGTAATATAATCTTGAGTCTACCACCCTAAACAAATATTTACCCCACCATTTATACACCAAGACATTAGACTGCATATTTTCCAAATTAAAAGGGTAAATGGGATCACAGAGCTGGGCTTGAGAGTCCATGAGTGGGTCAAGCGTGGAGGTGGTCCTGGACTCTCAGGCTTGCTGGGTCTCTGGGACATTTTTTTTATTTTATTAACCATAACAACTAAACACAGAAAAATAAAACAACAAGGGATTGACCAAATATCTAGGGTGATGAGAGCGACGTGAGGGAGGACTTGCAAAGGCTATTTCTTTTACCCGAGTGCTCAGCTAGTAAGAATGCGAACAGTAAAAAACGACGGTCGGGAGTAAAATGAAGAGGGAAAGGGTCCTTTTAGAGTGACGGAGAGGATGAAAACTGGAGGTTTGACGTCAAGAGGATGTAAATGGGTGGATAGGTGATGCACAGAAATTGGCTTAGGGTGACTAGGTAGGTGAGAGGCCACGTGCCCGAATTGTGGTACTGGCTTCGTACCCTGGAATTTTACCTTCATACTTCAAAGCGGGATAGGTGGTCCCCAGCTGGCTTTTCAGTGGGTCGATGAGCCTGCGGAAGATATCAATTGCACCCCCGGATCATCCATGATTGGTCAACATGTTTGTTGATGTCAGCAATTCTAGCGGGTCGACTTCATCTTCTCCTTTCAGCTTAGATGCCGACAGAATGTCCTCTACGTGGTCCTTTGAGTCGCGTGACTGTATGTCGGGTTGCACGATAACTGCGTGATGTTTCATCATGGGTTGCACTTTTGTTGACCCACCTTGCCAATTGCGCGCAGCTCCCCATGTTGTCTTACCTCCCCCATGACCTTGCCTTCTGATCTGCACAAGATAATGTTTGTGCATTGACATGTCAACAAGCTCCTTCCATCAATCTAATGCTCAATGTTCCATATCCAGGTCCATGAATAAATATCCATCTCATCTGCAATATGCCATCTATCAAATATATCAAAGGGGAAAGTATAACCTTTCCTCATCATACATCCATGTGCTTCCCATGGTCATAAACCAATCAGCCACCATGTCTATCAAAAGGTGTGGCTAAGTAAAAAATACTCAACCCATGCCCAAGTGTACCCCACCAAGGCATCTCCATTGTTGCGACTCCATCAAACTCTAAAGCATCATGTCTTAGTCATATTCATCAACTCACTTCTCACGATCACAACCCATAATGTGCCTAAAGTATGTATCCCATAATGCATAAAATTCAAGACATATCCTGACCTCATCTCATCAATTAATTATATAATCCAAGAACACTATAATATGAAGTCTCCAGTGACTTCAACCATCTCCAAATTTTCATGAACTCCTATGCATAAAATCCATTGAATACTTTGGCAAGCATACTTGACCTAACCATGAGTGCCATTGCAAGTTATTCGTGCCTTGCTGATGCAGGAGCATAAGCACTCAAATTAAATTGTTTGATTAGCCCAAGGAGGGTTCAAGTTGTGAATATTGTAATATTCTCTTGTAAAATGTTTAAATTCCTAGAAAACATAGGTAGGGGATATTCTAGTTGACTTTTGTAAACATATCTATAGAAAAAAGGGATATTAGAGATGATAATTTCTTTTTATTCTCAAGAGATTAGATTAGTCATAAATTAGAGATAGGAAGGATTTTCTATTAATAGAGTTTGTTGCAAAGTCTATAGGAGTCGACTGTGAGAGCGGATAAAATCTGGATTGTAATGTATATTCAATGTAAGTTTCAAGAGAAAGATAGAGTAGGAAGTAGAAAGTAAGAAGAGACCAATTAAAATGATGAGAATCAGGTCAGAGAGGAGAGGAAAAATTAAACAAAGAAGAAATTAGGCCAAGGATAGAGTAGAATGGAGAGAGTCGAGAGAAATATAGTTTCTGTAGAAGATTTAAGGCCATGTAACAACGTATCAGGCCAAATCTAGAGTGTAAACAAGTTTTTATTTATATTTGTACATTTATTGATTAATGAAGAAATTGAATTCATTATGACTGCATTTTGGTTTCTTTTACGTGCTGAGTGATCCACAAAGGAACAAATATGGTTTCTATGTAATAAACCATTACCGAATGAATTCTAAATGAATTAATAAGTCTTACTATGTGAATAATACTTAATGGTTGGGTAGAATCATGTGTGATTCTAGTCTGGATCAAGTGGATGTGAGTGTAGGTCGATAAAGAAATAAAACCAAATTCTGGATTTAGAGAAGTAATACAGAATGGTGTTCTATATTCTAGCATGAAATAGTCAGTAAGGCATGAAACAAACGTAATAATTCCAAGTCAGAGTGAATAAACAAACAAAAGAAAGCTCAGGAGGAGTTAGTGTGTAGATATGGTGGAGCAGTAATAGTAGAATGGTAAGTATGCGAAGTGATGACGGTGTAATATGCTGAAGAACGATAAATTCAAGATTCGCGTGATGCGATAAATATCGCACATCACATCCGATAAGATATTGTAGTGATCAGAGGAATTGAATATTGGATAAGTGAGATAGATAGAAACTCGCGAAGTGTCGAAGTGCGATATGTTATAATCGCCAACGTGTGAAATGTAATATTTTTTGATTTGTGAAATCGACATAATTGTAAAATTGTGATAAGGGAATGTGATGCCGAGAAGGAATATTGAAGCCACGAGTTGAGATTCATTGGGTGATGTGTGAGGTCACGGATGAGCGACAAATATTATAAAGGTAAGATCATATTTGTATGGGTATATGAGATGTTGAACTGAGAACCACTTTTTTAATAATAATATTTTGCATGTGTATAAAATGTTAATGTTTTAAGGAAATAATAAAGTGGGTTATATGTTAAATAGTATAATAATAAAACTCATGGATATTTAGAGAAAACCATGCGATTGGTGAATAATTGAGGAAGAATGACTCGATAATGTTAATGTGGGTAATTAGTGGGGCGAAATTCCAAAAACTCTGCCATCACATTTGGTATCAAAGCCCAAGAATTGTGAAATTGCAGTTTATACTACATCGATTTGGTCAAAGAGCATCGAGATTTATGAAATCGTAGTTTTTTTCGCGTCATAATTTGGTTCCAGAGAGCTGGTTAATGCTCTTTGAAGGTTAAAGCTAGAATTTGGCGAAGGATATTTTTAATTAAAGTAGAATTGTGAAGAATGCGAGTGTTATTGTAGAAGAAAGAGGAGATCAGTAAATAAAATGTTCTTTGAAGAAAATTTACAGAGATATTGCAAAGAGGAGATCAAGTTATTTGAATCCGATAAGCAGAAGGCATGGCAAAAGATGGGAGTAAGTGATACTCTTAATAAGATATTGCAGAAGCATATAGCAAGCACAACGATGGTTGTTTTCTTGTGGAGAATGGAGATTCACTCGAATGTGAAGAGTGGATGGAGACTGCTTGTGAAATCATGCAGGTATTGTTTTATTTAACTCTTATTTGTGTTTTTCAAGATAAAAGACATATTGAATATTGATAGGTGCAACTACTAAAGTATCTCAGCAAAATAAGATCAAGCCTTAAGAAGCAGTGACGAAGCAATCCAGTAAGAGTTTCTGAAAGAAAGAAGAGTGTTGCTAGAACCTAGTATTTCATTTGTGATTGAAATACAAGAGGACAATTGTGTTCTAAAAAGTGTAGATGAGTTGAAGCCTAGAAGGAGTAGAAAAATGCTCAAAGAAAGTTCCAGAGAGGGGACTAATGGTCAAGTGCAGAGGAAATATTGGTGAGGTAAGTTGTGGCAAGGAGAACTTTCTATTGTAGAGGCTTAAGTACATCTCATAGTGAGTGAGGAACCCATAGAGATGGAGGAGAAAATGACTACTGATATTCATAGCAAAGGTTCTGAGAGAGACCACAACAGAAGAAGAGTGAAGGAATATGTCAAATCATATGGCATAGATGAAGAGTATGAGAGAGAAAAGGCTTAGATGAGAATGCAACTTAATTTTTTGATGAAGTTGTTCAAGACAAGTAAATAAGACCAAAGGTATGGTTACATAATGAGAAACAAGGTGAAATGGCATAAGCTACAAGAGAAGAGAGAACATCAGGTGAATATGCAGTTAATATATGAGCTTAAAAATCTTGAGCAGATAATGAATGTTCAATTGAGGATAGAGAAGCTCAAAGGTGTGGAGCTACAAAAAAATGAAGTTGCTAGAGAAGAACAAGTTTCTTTTGAACTTGAAGATGGAGTAGTGATGTTTGAATCATCAGTTGAGGCAAGTGAGCCTTATGGTTTTGAAATTAATAATTTGTGGATGTTCGTAGGTGATGTCAAAGAAGATGAAGAAGTAAGACATAATTTGAGCTCTGAGACAGTTGGATATCATGAGGAAGTTCATACACAATTGGAGGGAAATATTGTTTTTCCGCATACTGCTAAAGTTGGAAACAAAGGAGTTTTGGCTCACAATGATGACCAAAAGAAAGAAGAAGAAGAAAAATATACCAAGTACTCAAATTTTATGCTTGAGGAAGTTGAGATGAAGACTATTGAATATTTTCTAATTCATGTAGAAGACTTGGAATAGAAAAAGGATTTGATGATAGAATCATCAAATAAGACTATTGGGTCTTGTGATTTTAAAACTGAAAAATTGTGTGTGATTTGAAGTTTTGAAGCTTTTGCAGGTGATAGACAGTCATTGGAAGTTGTCAAAAATATGGAGGATGAGGCTATGTTATCTTGTGAATATATCGAAGGGAAATCACATGTAAAATTGGTTATTAAATTGGAGAAAGAATTGGAGTTACTGGAGAATTGGTTGAAAAAGGAAAGGGGGATTTTATGAAATACAAGATTGCTAGGATATGTGACAATGCTAATTATGTCGTGGAAAAGTAGAGAATAGGAAATTCCAATGTATTATATGTCTTTGAAGGATGTGGAGAAGAAAAATAAGGAAAAAAGAGTTTTGAAACTCATACACAAGGGAAAGGATAGCAACAAAAAATTAATTTGGACAGAGAAATGGAAAAATTGATGAATCTTATGAGGAAGAAACATAAGGAAATGAGCTACATAAAGAAAATACAAAAAATTATTTGTATGAAAGGCTAGACTGTGACAAATGTTGAAGGAAAATTCAATGGAGTGTTACAAACAAAGGTATGGAAACCAGGAGAAGCAAGAAAAGACAACAGAGTACATGGAAAATGACTGAAAGGAGCAAGGCGATCACTAAAGAATAATGTATGGGATCCAGATGGACAAAGATTGGAACACATGATTTGGAGATCATGATTTTTTTTTACTTTGGGAGTCTGATGTAGGAGCATTAGCACTCAAATTAAATTGTTTGATTAGCCCAAGGAGGGGTCAAATTGTAAATATTGTAATATTCTCTTGTAAAATGTTTAAATTCCTAGAAAACATAGGTAGGGGATATTCTAGTTGAATTTTGTAAACATATCCATAGAAAAAAGGATATTAGAGAGGATAATTGCTTTTTATGCTCAAGAGATTAGATTAGTCATAAATTTGAGATAGGAAGGATTTTCTTTTAATAGATTTTGTTGCAAATTCTATATGATTTGATTATGAGAGTGGATAAGATCTAGATTGTAATATATATTCATTGTAAGTTTCGAGAGAAAGATAGAGTAGGAAGTAGAAAGTAAGCAGAGACCAATTAAAATGATGAAAATTAGGTCAGATAGAAGAGGCCAATTTAAACAAGGAAGAAATTAGGCCAAGGATAGAGTAGAAAGGAGAGAGTCGAGAGACAGACAGGTTCTGTAGAAGAGAGAAGGCCACATAATAGCGTATCAGGCCAAATCTAGAGTGTAAACCGGCTTTTATTTATATCTGTACATTTATTGATTAATGAATAAATTGAATTCATTATGACTGCGTTTTTGTTTCTTTTATGAGCTGAGTGATTCGTAAAGGAACAAATATTGTTTCTTTGTAATAAACCATTATCCAATGAATTATAAATGAATGAATAAGTCTTACTGTGTGAATACGACTTAATGGCTGGGTGGAATCATGTGTGTTTCGTATCCATAGCAAGTGGATGTGAGTGTAGGTCGATAAAGAAATAAAACCGAATTTTGGATTCAGAGAAGTCATACATAATGGTGTTCTGTATTCTAGCATGAAATAGTGATTAAGGAATGCAACAAGTGTGATAATTCCAAGTTGGAGTGAATAAAAAAATAGAAGAAGGGTTAGGGTGAGTTAGCACGTAGATATGGTGGAGAAATAACGATAGAATGGTAAGTATGTGAATTTCCAACATTGTAATATGCTGAAGAGTGATAAATTTAAGATCTGCGTGATGCGATAAATATCGAACATCGCATGTGATAAGATATTTTGGCAATTGGAGGAATTGAAGATTGGTGAAGTGCGATAGGGAGAAACTCACGAAGTGTCAAAGTGTGATATGTTATAATCACCGACGTGTGGAATGTAATATTTGTCGATTTATGAAATCGACATAAATGCGAAATTGCAATAAGGGAATGTGATGCTGAGAAGGAATATTGAAGCTACGAGTTGAGATTCATTGGGTGACATGTGAGGTCACGGATGAGCGGCAAATATTATAAAGGTAAGATAATATTTGTATGGGTATTTGATATGTTGAACCGAGAACACTTTTATAATAATAATCTTCTTCATGTGTATAAAATGTTAATGTTTTAAGGAAATAATAAAGTGGGTTCTACATTAAAGAGTTTAATAATAAAACTCATGGAGATTTAGAGAAAACCATGTGATTGGTGAATAATGGAGGAAGCATGACTCGATAATGTTAATGTGGGTAATTAGTGGGGTTAAATTCCACAAACTCTTCCATCACCTACAAATCATATGAATGTAATCATAGGCTACTCATCCAACCAAATTCTTGTTTTCCAAAGGTGAACAACATCCCATTGGTCCATATATAAAATTTCTCCATGTCGCACTAGAAAATATTTTTTTATCAACTTCCTTTCTTTGACACTCCTCTGTGATGATCATAAGTTAATGTCTTCCATGCTCTCATGTCAATATCCATGACTTTGGTTGTCCATGTCTCTATCAAGGTAGACTCAACACAACTCTAGTCATCTAGGTAAGTGCCCTCGATCACTCCTACCTTCATATGTCATCACAGGTCCTTCCTTCTCTGTTACCTCCCGCACTAAAGGTCTGCCAAGATTTCCTTCTTGGTTCGAGCCATGAAGAAGTCTACCCAAATAGTATGCCCTTCCTCCAATCAATCCATGAGTCATGCCGGGCACTTAGCCAATTCTCTATATGGCTAAGCATCACCCATCCATCGAAAGTCTCATCAAGTTCCACCCTTGTCATGAGCATTTTAACCCTCTAGCATTAGTTCACAAATTTCCTTAACAATTAACATGACAAAATTCTCCTTGCTTCTTCAATGTAGGGTCTCATCATATTCATCAAAGGAAGATCATCTATGGAAATGACAAGGAAATCATCCCTTTTCTCATCCCCATATTCGGTCCATCCTCCTTATGCTTCCATGAAACACAAGTCATATCTCCATGAGGTTTCTCAGTGAGTGTACTCCATCATCTGATGCACGCAATGTGCTTCAATCTTTGTTCAAAAGCACAGTAATAAATTTTCTCTTTGGCCATTGATACATGATTCAGAAATAGTATTAGTTTTGATGTGCTAAGTGTCTTTTCAGTTTAAAAACATGTGCATAAACATTTCATTAGTTTGCATGAGGTTTAAGGTGTTTTTCGATGAATTATAGATGATTTTTAGTGAATTAGAAGCATAAAACAATCATAAATAGCGAACGATGGTATAAAATGAAAATAAATCACCACATGGAAATTTACATAAGCATGATGAACGCTCACCTCCCTGAAAGTGTCTGCTGGTCCAGCTCCCAATGACATGTCCATCTTTCATTATGCTCAAAATTTTGCAAATAAATGTAGTTACAGTGCTCCAATGGATGTTTTTTCTACACCAATGGCTCCAGAATGCTCTAATTATTCACTCAAAATGGGTGAAAATTGAGTCTCCTACTCTTTT
Organism: Pinus albicaulis; assembly: GCA_034641835.2. Lineage (NCBI taxonomy): Eukaryota > Viridiplantae > Streptophyta > Pinopsida > Pinales > Pinaceae > Pinus > Pinus albicaulis. The sequence goes on from JAXQQM020092992.1 coordinate 68,918, forward strand.
GCCTAGTTACACCTAGAAATGCTCCACTAAAAGTGGAGAACTCCAGTTAACTGGAGTTAAAATAGTAGATTCCACTAAAAAGGCGCGCTTTCCTAAACCACTGTGATTGGGGTGGCCACATGCGCACCCCAAACCCGTGGCCTAACCATAATGGTCGGCAGAACCCATAGTAATAATTGTGGTGATATGGTGTGAATGTTGAGGTTAATGGAGACCGCGTAGAGATAACATTTTAGAACCCCATGTGACCACCCATGCAGATATGCTGGCGGATTGCGGGTTGGAGGTTAGCTAACCATGGAGTTTTATGTTTAACATATGACCACTAGTGTGGGGACTGCTGGCGAGTTGGGACCACCGACGGTCCCCAACGCCCAATACATTTTGCAATCAAACATAGATATAATCTGTTAGCTCTATGGTTAAGATTCACCATGCAGAGCAGTTGGAAACTTATCCGCGTGCTCAGAGGGAGGTCGCGGCATCGAGCACTGTGAACCTCACCAAAATTTTACTTGTCATTCCAGGGACATGTGGCGGCCTCAGGGCTGGCCATGTGGCATCCTGTGATTGGCCCTTCGAAAACGTACCAAACTCATTCGACCAATAATGAATCGACACTTGTCACACCCTGATTGGTTATGAGGAAAGGAATATTCCTCATAATATTTTTTTTTTTGCTGACTGTACCTCCACCTTGCTGACTGTGCATCCCAGTCAACCTTAGTCAAACTATTGAAAATTTACTTGTTTTGCAATTATATCAAAACATGATATCTCCCTCATACAACATTGATTTTTCGAACCGTTCACGATGCCAAAATCAACAAGACGATATCTACAAAACCATCCTGGTTTCAACCTAATCTTGTAACTTTGAATTTTGAGCAAAATTTATGAACTCTTTATCACTCCTCCCCTTTGGGAAGATTTTGGACCCCAAAATACTTGATTACCTGTTCAGTAGATGAGGGCACAACTCCCTCACCTTTCCAACCTCCCTCCATTTTGCCTTGCTTGGTTTATTGCCTTTGAGCCCAAATCGAAGGTAGTCAACACTTCCCCTCTTGGATGCTCTTGTCCTCCTGTCAAGAATTGTATCTTATTTTAGCTCATCCAGAAATTCTGGTTAGAAATATTTAATAGAAGGCAGCTGAAAATGTTTTCCTTGATCATCGATCAAAGGTGGCTCATACAAATGTAAGTTTTCAACATGAACAATAGAATACATTTGCATATAAGAAGGCAATTCGAGTTGAAATGCATTATTACCAACTTGCTTTATGGTCTTGAAAGGACCAAAGTGGATGGGTTTGGAGATTTTTACCTTCCCTTTTGCATCCTTTCTTTGCTAATGTGCAACATACCTCATCCATCTTGAAACTTACTGATCAACTCTATGTTTTCACTTCCTCTCTTTGTATTTTCTTTGAATTTTCTTGATTGTTCTTGAACTTGTTGATGTATAATCTGAATTTTTCTCAATGAAATTTCGGGCCTTCTCAATATCACTAGGACCATCTGGTGCAACATCCTTCCAAAGATGAAGTCTAATGGCGATTTTGGAAAATACCCAAAGCATACTTCAAAAGGTGATGTTTGAGTTGAAGAGTGCTTTTCTCAGTTTTAAGCGTGATGAAGATAATGCAGTTGCTCATCCCACAACTTAGGATGTTTGATGCAATATCCTCTCAATAGATGCACAACAGTTCTGTTCACCACCTCAGTTTTTCCATCTATTTGTGGATGAAAATCGATACTCTTTTTCAACTTTGTGTTCATCATTCTCCATAGATTTGACCAAAAATTCCTAATGAACCTGGAATCCCTATCACTAACAATAGAAGTTGGCAATCCATAATGAACCCAAACATGTTGAAAATAAAGTTTAGCAGTTTTTTCAGTAGTAATGGTTTTCTTACATGACATAAGTATACACATTTTACTAAATCTATCCACAACTACATAAACCTCCAACAAAGTCGATGGAGGCACTCTCCCATGGCCTTGATGCTACTGGTAGTTGCGTGTACAACCCAAGCTTCCTATTACTAGGCTTACTTGTTGCACACATAGAACAACCTCTTATAAAACACGACACACTATCTACCATGCAAGGCCAATAACAATACCTCTGTAGATGCTCCACTGTTTTGCTTACCCCAAAGTGTACAGCAATAAGAGATGAATGAGCTTCTCTCATGACACTTATCCTCTCTCCTTGTGGAATACACAACTTGCCCAAATGAAACAACAAATTGTTATGCATGTGATAATATTTTTCTTCAACTTGATTCCCTTCACTCAAACTAGTATACACATCTTGAAAATCAATGTCACGTGCATATTGTTCTATGTAACTCTCATGTACAACATAATATTTTTTGAGTAAAGTAGATGCACTAATGATTGGTCTTGAAAGAATATCAACAAATTTATTGAAAATACCTTTCTTGTACCTTATAACCAAGTGAAACTGTTGAAGAAATCCCATCCACCTGAAATGTCTTGATTGCTGCAATTTTGTTTGTGACTGCAAGGACTATAATGGTTGGTGATCGGTATGCACAATAGTCTCTTTACCCATCAAGTAGTGTTTCCACTTCTTGACACTTTGTACCAACGCATATAGTTCTTTTTCATATGTAGGACAATTATTTACAACACCATTAAATGTTTCAGAATGAAAAGTGATAGGCTTACCATCTTTTGTAATCTGCTTGTAGCATAATCACTAGAATTAGTTTGTATCTCGAATGGGCTGTCTCGGAATTTTGGTAATGCAAGGGCTGAGCTGAACTAATCTTGTCTTTTAAAGCTTATAAAAGCTTTTTTTTTTCTCTTCATTTGAAGCCATTCTTCACACTTTTGCTTTTCTTTGCATGCGTAAGGGAGATAAGAGATGTGATGGAAGAAAAGTTAGCAATAAAATTTATCCAATATTGAGTTGCACCTAAGAAACTTCTTACCTCGATTACTATTTTGGGTGTGGCCCAATTCACATGGATTCCACCTTATAAGGATCAATCCTCATTTCTCCTCCTCCTACAATATGTCCCAAATAGACCAAAGAAGTCTTTCCAAAGTCACACTTTGACATCTTAATAAACAATTTCTCTTTCTTCAAAATATCAAGCACTCTATTCACATGCAAGACATTATATTATCTTGTTTTGTTGAAAATAAATATTTCATCTAAGTACACAATCACAAAGTCATCAAGGAATGGATGCAAAACACTATTCATAACACACATGAAATTTGTCGATGCATTACACAAACCAAATGGCATAACTAGCCACTCAAAGAGTCCTTGTTTGGTTTTGAATGTAGTTTTCCATATATCACTTTCTACAATTCTTACTTGATGATATCCACTTCATAAATCTAACTTAGTGAAAAAATTTGATTCTTTCAGTTGATCAAGAAAATCATCTATTCTTAGGAGTGGGTAACAATTATTTACATTAATCTTGTTCAAAGCTCGAAAATATACACACATGCGCCATGTCCCATCTTTCTTTGGTATAAAGACTATGGGTGAACTACATGGCAAGGTGATTGGCCTTATGATTCCTTTGTCCAACATCTCTTTGATTTTCCTCTTTATTTTAGCATTCTCCATTATTGACATGTGATACATATCAATGTTTGGAAGAGGACAATCTTGCTGCAACTGAATCTCATGTTGAATCTCTCCTTTTGGAGGCAATCCTATTGGCTCCTGAAACATATCATGATGTGAATTAACTACATAATATAAATATGATTTAAAATTAGGATCACATCCCTCAAATGATTCATGTTTAACATTAGCTTTAGGCTTAATCATAAGAAGAAAGAAATTCTTACTTGAATTCGTTAGCCTCTTTACCTGTCTAGCATTTACCATAGAAATGTTTTTCTTCTTACGATGTGCTCTAACAATGAACTCCTATCCATATTTGAATAAGTGATACTTGTTCTCATGGTGATGGAATATAGCTTTCCTAACATACAAGTAAGGACTCCCTGACAAAATACCAGTGATGTCAAGCGAAACCACATCTAATTCAATTGTTTCAAAAAAAATTGTAGTGATTACAAACCACAATATACATTTCTTTGAAACCTGCAAATTTGCATCCTTACAAATCCAACCCAATGGATATGGTTTTGGATGTAGTATAGTCTCAAGGTTAATTTTCTTGACCAAGTCTTAAGAGATTAAGTTTTCTTGTGACGCACTGTTAAACAATGTGTCAACCTTGGTATGTTTGGATATGACCCTCACATGAAACAATTCTATTCTTTCTTCTTCATTTGGAGTGTTTATGTGACATTTTGATGTACTGGTACTGGGTTTAGTTTCAATTTATTTTCCCTTCATGTTCTTCAACCCATGGCTGTAATCTTAGATTCATCACTTGAATCAGATCCTAAATCATGTTGAGCTGTAGCAACAATTTTCTATTTCCCTTTGTTATTAGGTTTCTTTGGCCTCATTTTAGGATGTAATTTCCAACAATGAGTTTCATCATGGACTTCTTTTGAACAATGTTTACAAAACAATTTTTCTCACTCTTTCTTAATAGATGCATTATTTTTTTTTTTACTTTTTGAGGTATTCTCCTTGGATTTACCCTTAAAAGGTTTCTTTTTACCCTCTTCAAAAATGTTCTTCCCTCTAGCTTCTAGATGTGTGGCTTGAACACACACATCATCTAGACAGGTGGGGTTAAACATGAGAATAATATGTTTTAGGTAGCTATGTAATCCTCCTATGTACTTGAGAAAAGTATCTTGCCTCTGCAAATCTACCCCTAATTAGAGAGTTCTTCTCCTAAATTCGTGGGTGTATTTTTGCACATTTTGTCCCTTCAATTGCCTAAAGTTCTTCCAGTTCATGATGGCTTTCTGCATATGAGATAATGGATAAAACTGTTGTCATATGGCAGTAATGAAACCTGACCATGATAGAATATTCTTACCATGTTTCTTGATTTCCTCCTTTGTCTTGGCTTCCCACCAAACAAGTGCTACACCTTCCATTCTCAATGAAGCTAATTGAATTTTGGTATCATCATATTGAAGGTTTTGGATTCTCAAATAGACCTCCAATTTCCTAATCCAATTATCAAGATTTTCTTCATTGAATTCACCATTAAACATTGGCAAATCAAACTTAACATCAAGTTTTAAAAAAGGCCTTTTACTAGTGTTCTTTGACTTGTGTGGCTCATGTACTAAAGAAGAAGTAGAGGATGCTGATGATGTGGGTGAGGATGATGGCTCTCCATTGCCTCCATTTCCTCCATTTCCCTTCTTTGACTTATCTTCATGATGGTGACCTCCTGAAGATCCTTTTCCTTCCTTGTGAAGTTTAGATCCTTCTCCTTCCATCATCTCATTCCTTTCTTGATAAAGGATTCTAACCATTTCAGTCATGTCAAGAAATGCATTCCTAAACACTCTTTCTTCCTCCTTGGGATCAACTTCTTCATGGATTTCTCATTCCTCTTGAGGCATGCTTAAAGAAACTTTTACTTCCTTAGGAGGTGAACTAGGTGGTGGAGATTGTGGAAATATCTCTCTCGTTTTCTTTGACTCTTTTTGAGACCCTTCTGCTTCCACCAATTTTCCTTCTCCTCTCTTGAGCTTGATCCTTGTAAGCATCTAAAACTTGCAAAAAGTTAAACAATTCTTTTCACTAAACAACATTAGAGAATAAACTCTAGATTTGATACCAATCTGATCTAAAATTACTGTATTAGTTTTTATGTGCTAAGTGTCTTTTCTGTTCAGTTCATTAGTTTTCTTAAGGATTAAGGTGTTTGTCCTTGAATTGTAGATGGTTTTAGGTGAATTAGAAGCATGAAAAAAGCTTAAATAACACTAAATAGTAGTTTAAAATAGAGAAATAAGTCACCACATGAAATTTACACAGTAGTAATGATGAAGCAGTTCACCCCTCCTAGGCTACAACTGTTGGTCTAGCTCCCAATGGCATGCCCATCTTTCATTATTCTCAAAATTTTGAAAATACATGTAGTTACAGTTCTCCAATGGTTGTTTTCTCTACACCAATGGCTCCAAAATGGTCCAATTAGTCAAAAATTACTCTTCATTCCCTCAGAATGGGTGAAAATTGAGAATCGTACTCTTTTGCCCAGTTACACCTAGAAAAGCTCCACTAAAAGTGGAGAACTCCACTTAACTGGAGTTAAAAAAGTAGATTCCACCAAAAAAGTGTGTTTGCCTAAACCATCACTGAATTTAACTGTAACATTAAAGGTTAGAGGTTTGGGTGGCCACATGTTCACCCCAAACCCGCAACCTAACCATAATGGTCGGAGAAACCCATGGTAATAATTGTGGTGATAAGTTTGAACTCTGGTTTGAATGCTGAGGTTAGCAGAGTTCGCGCAGAGATAATTTTTTAGAACCCCGTGTGACCTCTTACGCGGATATGCTGGTAGGATTGCAGTTTGGAGGTTAGATGACCACGAAGTTTTATTTTTAACATATGACCACTAATGTGGGGGCCACTGACGGGTTGGGACCGTCAGCAGTCCCCAACCCCGAATACATTTTGCAATCAAACATAAATATAATCTGTGAACTCTAAGGTTAAGATTCACTGTCTAGAGCAGTTGGAAACTTGTCCGCATGCCCATAGGGAGGTTGCAGGGTCGAGCCCTGCGAACCTCACCAAAAATTTACACTGTCATTCCAGGGACACGTGGCAGCCTCAGGGCTAGCCACGTGGCACCCTGTGATTTGCCCTCTGAACATGTACCAAACTCATTCGACCATTAATGAATCTACACTTGTCACACCCTAATTGGTTATGAGGAAAGGAATATTCATCATATTTTTAATTTTTTTGCTGACTGTACCTCCACCTTGCTGACTGTGCATGCCGGTCAACCCTAGTCAAACTATCGAAAATTTACCTATTTGGAAATTCGATCAGAATGCGATATCTCCCTCATACGACATTGATTTTTAGAACCATTCATGGTGTTGAAATCAAGAATATGAGATCTACACAACCATCCTGGTTTCAAACCAATGCTATAACTTCGAATTTTGAGCAAAATTTATGAACTCCTGATCAATACACTTGCAATATCCTCTTCTTCACATGTCTCAAATTCTTCTTCTTCATTACAATCTGCATCTCTATCCTTCTCCATTTCCCAGCCAAGTAGAAAAATTTCTACCTCAACATTATCCTCCAAGATTCCAAGCTCAACATGAATCTGTGGGTTCTCTTCTTTCATACGCCTCAACCTATGTAAGGTCTCAAAGAGCCTCCCATGGAAATCTTCCTAACTTTATATGTCCTGTTATGCAACTTCAACCCTGACCAATTTCTTTCCCCTACCAATGTATCATTGAGACCAATCAATATAATTCCAAGCTTCAATACCACCTGCAACCCTGCAACTATATTCCTACTTCTTGAATAATCAACGCAAATCAACTCGCCCTGAATCAAGCTCTGAGACCATCTTTCACGAAGTGGCAGATGTATCAAGCTTCACAGATTCAATAAAAAAGCATCTTAAAAACAAACTCTGATACCATCTATCATGGCCCTAACATACTTGTGGTTCTCCTTCAACCACGTATATCGGGCGTGACACTACTACATGTTTTCTTTTCAGCAATACTCAAGTGCATATACTATTCCTACCTTCAACACTTAGCCAATTTATAATCAATTTCTCTTTAACAATGCAACAGAATAACATGAATCTTCGATATTTAACCTTTTAGAGATTAAACATTCACATTCATCACACAAGGATGCCCATACATACTTGGGAGCGGAAACTCCCAAAAAGTCTACCCAATAACATATAACAATTTAACAATGTACAATTTTAAAGTAATTATACAGGTTTTATCAATTCCATGCAATCACCTGCACACCTTGCCGATTCATTCCAACACTCATGTTTTGGTATGTGAAACAATGCCACCCAACAACACTCCAATCTATTATAAACCCTAAAGTTACCTCCAAAAATCCAATTTTATGAAGTCTTCCAAATATCGTGTCGCACAGATCACTGGGTCACTCTCTGCTCGTGTCTTCGCGTCCTAACCCACTGTCACGAAACTGGGTCACTCGGGTCACGCGTTGCATGTGCCATGCCCTTCATACCTATATGCATCGTTCACATGAGTTGCACATGCCCTGGGTCACCAAGGTCACGGTCTGCCCAATTCGACCTGCTGCCTTGCAGCAGGGTCACTTGGGTCACCTGCTGAACACACCCGACCGAACTGCCTAACCTGCCTGAATGTGTTTTTCCCAAATTGTCTAGAAACACCATTAGGTTGTTTCACTTCATCCACCCGCCCTATGGGCTCATCCACTCAACTCCTTCACTACTTTAGAAGTGCAAACTCCTCAACTGATGATCTAATTGATGATGAAATCCTTTGTGAACTTTCCACACCACCAATATATATGGTAAGTTTGTGGTCCTGTTAGTGTCCATGAGTCACCAATGATCAAATGTACTATTTACATGCAATTGATAAGGTCTTAGGATCAAATGGTTATATTTTAAAAAAAAATTCAAATAAATTTGACATCTCTCTTTTGCCATGTGGTCATTGGTTATTATCTAAGCTAGTGCTACTCCCTCCACTTTCTCATGGTCATCATCACTCATCATGGTAATGTCATTATTCAAGTGTCCTAGGTCATCAAAAGAGTTAATGTGCCATCATATAGTTCATGGTTAGCTGCCAAGGTATTGCTCTCCCAATCTTCTTTTGGCTTGCCTTATTCCCCCAATTAAGGGAGAGAGGGCAGGCAAGCCAGGAAGAATTCCATTCCTTTGTTAACTGGGTCTTTAGATCAATATAGAAACCATAGAAATAAAACCATATCAATTACCTTTCTAGTACAAATTATCAACTTTTTTATGTTAACTCGTCCATCTGGTAAACAAATAAGGGAAACAAATAATATATTTGGCTAGGATAAAGAAGGCATTTTATTTTTTGGGAGAGGAGAGTCAAACACATAAGTAAGAAAAAAAGGAGTCATGTCCATAATTTGGGTAACCATCATGGTAGTTATAAAATTAAAGAATAAAGTAAAAATAAAAGGTAACATTTCCACTTGAAGAAATTATGTTGAATGTCAAATCATTCAAAAGTCATTCGCTGACGTACACATGATGTCATGAGCCAAAATCGAGTTTCAACTAACAAATGGTTCATCTCCATTAAATTAAGGTAAATAAAGATTTTCATGAGTTCATATCATCCTTCTAGGTTTTCAATAGCTCCTCTCTTGCACTCCAAAACTTGCCACAACCATCAGAAGGTTGAAATCCATCATCAAATTTCTCCATTCATCAAGTTGTTGAATTTCTGCTGTGTTTCTGGAGAGTGTTATGCTTTTTCTTTGGAGATATAAGGAGGGAAAGAATAGATGAAAAATCCATTTCATTGTTTCATACATATTCAAACAAGTAATTCATGCTCTCACATGCCCTTCCTTTAGTCAAATTTCTCCAGAAAATTGATAAAATCCTCCTCTAGGGTTATTCGTTGCATTTATTCTGCATTTTCAAGTTTTTGTGGTCGTTCCTTCATTCCAAGGATAAATCCCCTAGTTTTTACACTAAATACCCTTGTATACACCTGATAAAATCTCCCCAACCATTTCCCATACGTATTTTCTTCATCTCATCATGTTTCCCTAAAAACCCAAGCCCTCGTTGCATGTTTGCTACGCTTCTAGGTTTTCCCTATGTTAATTTTTTCCCCTTCTTCCCTCACTCATTCTAAGAAATTTCACTACCCCTGTTTCCTAACATATACCCTTACCCCACAATTTTTCCCTATAATTTTCCCTAACTCATATCCCCTCCATTTCCCTCCCTAAACTAGTTGCTTTTTTTCCCTATTTTGCATCCCTAAAACCCTACCATTTCCCCTATCAAACTAGCTAGGTTTTTAGTCAAGAAAAACCAATAGCATGGCCAGTGAAAAGAAGAAATAAAAAAATGGGGGATAGGTCTCAAGATATGATCCAAATCATATGCAGTATATCAATGCTTTTGAGTTCATCAAGAGGTCATTTGGACAAGTAGGATGCCTAGGGTTTTGTGAGAAATTACAAGAGGTGGGCTACCATTGTAAGTTGACTAGTCTATTTGCCACCAATTTTAAGAGGAACAATACCACCATAGTAGGGATGGAATTCTTGGTATCATTAGAGGTCATAGCTTTAGCCACTGGTATCCCTAACCAAGGATAAATTTTATTTAAGGCGATGGATTTGGACAAAGAAAATTATAAATTGTTCCTAAAACCACAATTTAAGGAAGCTCCCTTTTCTATTTTCCCTTGTAGGAAATTATTAGATAAATATACACCTTTAATGAAGATTATTATGAAATATTTCACTGGTGAAGGTAGGTTTAGTACGTTATATGAGTATCACATAAGATTGTTGATGCACTTCACTTCCATCAAACCAATAAATCTACCCAATTACTTGTTCAGAAGCCTGGTTAAGATGACTGAGAAAGTGCAGACTAAAGGGAGAGACCATCAGGCAAGCTTGTTTCATCATGCTTTGATCAAAGTCATAGCTCTCCACCAGCTCACACAGATCAAATTTCCATGGGAGACCTTTTTGGAGGAAGCTTCTCTTCTGCATGCCTCAAATTAGCCAAATATTCGAAGCACTCCCTTAGCATCATCTAGCCCACAGGAAGTTGGCTCATCAAACAAGCCATCAGTGACAAAGATACAACGTATAATATAAATTTCAAAGACCTATAGCAGAGGTAAGAGGTTGATGTTTTCCCCTAAAATAACAGAGATATCGAGGCCTAAAACTAGATCTCAAGTTATAAAGCTATCCAAGGGTGTTGTCATTGAAGAAGTGCAAGTTAAAGATATAAGAGAGAAATCACCTAGAGATAGAAATGATGCACCTTTACAACATGAGGAAGAGATACCTACTGGACTTGAAATGGCAGACCTAGAAAAAGAGAAGCATGAAGATAAGACATAAGAAGACATCATTAAATAGAAATAGGCACATATTAGGGAGCTCAAAGATGATCTTCCTAAGGTCAATTTCATGGTGGATTTCTTGCAGCAAGAGAATAGGCAGCTCAAACTAAACCTACTATTGCAAAGCAAACCACAAGGAGACCATCCATCATCCAGAAAAGTAGATGTTATGGTAGAAAAGGATTAGGGTCAGGCCGTCATTGATATGGAGCAGTTAGAGGACATATACATTTAGGTACAACCAAAAAGGGCTAAAACTAGAGCAGAGGCAAGAAAAGAAAAACATGAAAAAGAGACATCTCCTCCTCAAGCCCATAAACACATCAATGCCATCATAGTTGCTAAATTTTAATAAGATATGGAATTCTATATTGGGGTATTAAATGAACACCTAGAGAAGCTACTGAAGAAGGCAAACATAGACACTTCCATATAGAGGCACGTGGCAAGGGACTACTACACTAGAAACACTATTTCCAAAATTAGGGTTGATTAGAACATGAAGAAAAATATCAAGAAGAACCTAGATAAGCTCAGAAAAAGAGATAATATGGATCTATTGGCTCATACATCCTTAGTTTCTTGAAGGCATGATAGAAAAATGTTTGGCAAAATTTTGAAAATTTTTGGGTTTTTTGTCACACAGGCAAAACTAGCGCACAAAAATGCAATGTGTGCTCTCTATTCTTTTTCCTAGAGGCTCCAAATGAATATTTAAAAGCATGTGGAGGTATATTTTGGTTATTAAATTCCAGAAATATACTCGGGGTTAATTTTCAGTTCATGGATTTTCAGAAAAAGGTCAAAACCACATATTTTCTACCCTTTTGCCACTGTTTCGAGTGACTCGTTGCGCTTCTAGAGTAGTTGTGTTCTATTCAGTTTTTAGGTGTCTTAGAGATGTATTTTTGGTGACTTGAAGATTCATAAGTGTAGTAAACATCCTAATCTACCTATATGAGCCTTCAAAAAAGTTCAAAGATCCCTCAAAGTCATCAAAACATCTTGCCAAAGTTCGTTGCACTTTTGCTGCCAAACGTTACGCTTCTGTAATTTTTCACTATGTTTTTGGGTTTGAAGATTTTTCTTGACATGTGGAGGCCAAAGGTCAAAATTTTTTATGTAACAGCTGGCTCATGAGTTTTTTTATGGTTAATAGGCCTATTTATGGTCATCTTTGTAAAATAATCTTACATTTAATGACTTGAGACAAAAACTCAACGTGTTACCTAAAAAAGGGGAAGGTGTTTATAACTTCCCTGGGATTAGGATATGAGTCATTAGATGCATTAATTAGTTGTTTTGGATTAGGATTCAACCCCTAGAGGTGGGATCTTTTTTATTTTCCATATGTACTCAGAATTAAGTCATTGAGAGGGTTGGATATTTGAAGTTCCTACTCTTTTGGCACTAATGTATTTGAAAAATTGTAGAAGAAATTTATAGGTTGTTGCAGCTATTTTTATGGGATCCTTGTGATGTGCTTAACGACAGTGTTTTTATCTACTTTTCTTATGTATCTGATGATCAAGTTGTTCAAGTAGCCATCTACTTTCTTCCTATGCTTTATCTTGTATGTTTTAAAATAGAAATCATGTTTTTATGCTCTATTTTTGTTTAATATAAGCATCTAAGTATTTCGTCCTCTGAAATAAGTGAATTCTTTATGCTCACTTAACTTCTTATATGTTTTCCTCCTTACCACCCTACAATGATAAACCAATTGTATCATTGGATCACATCTACGTTGCCTCACACTGTGTCTGTAACTGATCGTTGTGAGATATCTTGCCTAGTTTCCAAACCTAGTGCTACTTTTTCTAGCAAACCCTAATAAAACCTAAATAAAAAAACCTATTGAGCGTATAAATAGCCTAAAATCATTATTCTCTAGTCATCTCCATCAACTGTGAGGATTACATAGAGAGAGGCCTCTCTGATTTGGTAGGGCTAGCTACCAAATTGAAAGTTGGTATGTGGTTACCACTTTAGTTTCCTTTCTCAACCTTGGGAAACCTCAAAGCCCTAACAGGTCCCATTCGACCAAAGGTTGTGACCCTTCGCCCAAGTGAGGGTCGACGGTCAGTCACAACACGCCATCTTTCCAAATAAAACTCGACGAACTCCATGGTATAAACTTTTTCATCGCACATGTTGTCTGTCACCAAGTGATGACCTGTGCACTAGTAAAAAATGGCTAATTAGTTACTAAAAATACGACTAAAGTTTTCATATGAAAAACCATTTTTCAGTCGGTGACCAATAGCAACTAATTTATAGTATCTTATAACGCAAACAAATTTTAGTCATTTTTAGCTTAGTTATTAATTGGTTGTCTCAATTTTAACGTATTGTAGTATATTTAGTCATTAATTTGGTTGTTAATTTAATCATTGATTTAGTCATCAATTGTCACAATTAATGATCAAATATACAACAAAATATATTGCTATATGATCACCTGAGAAAACCAATTAATGAAAAAATAAATATGACCAAAATGTTGGTCGTGCTATATGATACTCTAAATTAGCTACTAATGGTCACATATATGAAAATTACAGTCATTGTTTGAAACCAATTAGTGACCAAAGAATTATGACTACATTTTGGTTGTGTTATAAGATACTGTAAATTATCTACTAGTAGCCGTATAAATGAAAAATTTATTCTTTATTTGTAATCACAAATTTATCATTTGCAATAGTCATTTATCTTGTTTTGTAGTTTCATATTCATTATATAAATGACTAATTTATTATTTTATATTCGTTTCATTTACTTTTATTAATAATCATTATAAATGACTAGTTTAGTCGTATATTCATTTTATTTGTGTTCATCCTTAATCAATACAATGTACTACTTTATTAGTTTTAAATTGATTTTATGTGTTCATTATTAATTACCATAAATGAATTAGTAAGATTTTGCGACTTTATTAAAAAAAAAATTCATGCAATGTGCATGTTCATCTAATATGAAAACAAAAAGTTACATATGTTAATTACAACAGAAAATAATATCAAGTGCAACTATAAATAATTTCAACCACATAAATTATATTATATAAAATTTCAATTATTACAATATGAGTTTCCAACTTAATATTGGTTGGACTACAATTTACACGTGAAATATTGTTTCATCACTTCAAAACATTATCATTATGTTGCCAAAGCATTGTAGCTGAATTCACCAACTCTAAAGAGTTGACCATTAGTCTATATGTGTGTGTCTCATGCGTAAGATTAGCTTTAAGAGTATCATTGGACTGGTTCTTTTCTCTCTCTCTTTCTGCATTTGTCACTCCAATGTTATTATTCTCCTCTATCTTCAATGTATTATTCTTACCATCAACATTGAGTTCCTCTTATGAAAATGAAAGAAGATACAATGTCAAGTATAAGACATGAAAAATGATGAACACTGGAATATAAACGAAAGTGGAATATAAAAGATTTATACGACATATACCTCAACATCACCAATGTCAATGCCATTTTTCCCAAAAAAATCAATAAACTCAAACATTTTTTCTTTAGTTGGGTGATAGTGGTGATAGTGGCCACTATGTGGCCACATGGCATGTATAAACAAAGAAAATAAAACACCACCATAGAAAAGAACATGTTATAAACATAATAGTCGAATTACAGAAAAATCCTAGGCACAATCATTTAAACTAAGTTGCATGCTAAAAATATGAGGCTATATATAACTTGTGAAAACAAATGGAAATAAAAAGGCAACATATAATAAATAATGTATGACCACTAGCTAGAAAATTGCATCATATAAGGAAAACAAATATCCTATGGTTACCCATACATGTGGGTGGGTAACATGCCCCAATATGCCATTATCTTTAGGTTCCGTAGGAAGTAAATCTCCTCATAAATGCCCCAATGTCTATGCATATAAATTTCAGCTTATCATGTGAATTTCTTACGTCATGATGCACCATACCAAAATAAATAGATGGAGCAATTACCTCAACTGTAATATTCCAAATTAGAAAAAACAGGAATATAGATCATAAAATTGGAAAATGCGGTAAAATATCAATACATCAATAGGAGTAGATCATAAATCCCTTTTATTACACATTATAGCATAAAAATGAGTACAAGATCTTGAGGAAAAAAAAACTCAAGATAGGTAAAACAAGCCTCAAATAACCCAGTACATAAAATATGAAATGTTGTTGCAACATAGAATGCCGGAGGACATATGACTGTGCTATGATATGGAGAATAACTACAGGGTAAAATTAAAATTACATGGAACTGTTGATATATTGCTTAAATTTTTTTGGGATAAGAGATCTAAACTTCCTAGCACCAATCCAAGACAATGTTAGAACTGTTGTCATTGATGGCAAAGGACAGTAGCAGTGGCAAAGGACAATAGCAGTGGCAAAGCAGAATATAGTGAAAGGATATGCAGGAGCATGAGGAGAATAGAGTGAGAAAGAGGCAAAGCAGATTACAATGACAGGATGTGTAGATAGGAAGCATGAGGAGCAGATTTACACTACTGCCAAAGACTATACATATAGAGCATGAAAGGACAGGTGTTTACATTTGGCAGAGCATCAGACTGCACATACAGGAAATACAGTAAGGGCTTCGAAGAATTCGAAATACAAACCTGATATGCAGGAGCATGAGGAGAACAGAGTGAGAAAGAGGCAAAGCAGAGTACAGTGACAAGATGTGTAGATAGGAAGCATGAGGAGTAGATTTACACTACTGCAGAAGACTATACATATAGAGCATGAAAGGACAGGTGTTTACATTTGGCAGAGCAGCAGACTGCACATACAGGAAATACAGTAAGGGCTTCGAAGAATTCGAAATACAAACCTGGAATGCACATTGAGTTTTCTGATAGAACTGTTGGTTTAGCATGCGGAAGCACCAAGAGTGCAACAGAATGTGTAAAATAAACCATTGAAAGGTCAAGACGGAACCCTGAGGATAAGAGGTGGAACCGAGCTTCGAGCAGTGAAAACCTAATGGAGTTTGGGGTTAAATCTTATGGTAGTGTCGTATTAAAGTAAGAATGAAACACAGGTTTTTATGTTAAGGCAGAAATAAGAAATAAAATCTTTGAACGAAGTATATATATCGTTGTATATAACGAAGGCGCGAAGGATTTGGAGCGGAACCATGAGTGGAAGAAGTGAACCTCTATCTAGGTAATAAACCCGTGTTGATGGAACAATGGTTAATATATGAAAGGAGTGAATGAACCCGTAGAAAAGGGGCAGAGGCAGAACCCTGAACGAAGGTGGAACCATGAAGGAACAGTAACCGTGGTTTCAACCCTCAGAAACCGGCTGTATCTCGCGACAGATAAAGTGGTAAGCAGATTTTTGTGAAATAACGCGATATGAGTCTTCACTCGACACGTGTCCAAAGGCGGTATTACAAAACCGGGTTTTTCGCGCAACTTTGGAGAAATAACATCCGTGCATCTAATTTGCGCGATATTACATGACCACCATTGGATTGTCAGCAGGAGCACGATAGTTTATTAACCGTCGGATGAGATGGGTAGGTTAACACTGGGACCCAGTTTCATTGCGTGGGTTTAAGAACTACATCTCGTGCAAGTGTGTAACACGATTATCATCGGATTGGTTGTATGGAGCGCGAGAGTAGGTGAATCATTGGATCCAAGCGGAGTTGTGTACACGTTAAGTAAGGTACGTAATATGTTGCTGTGGGCCCAGATGCTTTGTAACATGATGTGTTGGTTTGTTTGGAAGTCAGAAGTTAATAATCTGTGATAAAATCAAAGGTTATATGGATATATATATTACTGTTGGGTTTTAATATAAGTCCGCGGCACGTTAATGTTGTAACAATTGAAGTGAGGAATATATGTATATGATTGATATATATATATATATATATATATATATATATATATATATATATATAATGATGAAACCATGTGCATGTAAGAGTATATATATATGTGAATATATATAGAATGTTGATGTGCCGAGGGTTAAAGCCATGGTTGAAGATTGAATTAGGTTTATGTATATATATGATTCAAAGGGTAAGCCTGGAATATATATATATACATATATGTGAAGTACTCTATAGCTTGGGCCTAATACAACCAAAGACTTATACTTTGGGACCCTCACCAATTGCATCGGCACAATGGAGTGAACAGTAATTCATCGCATCGGCGAATAGAGCAAAAGAGTTTAGAGTTTATAATACTGTGGGGCCCAAATCTTTCAGAGGTTAGTTGGTTGTTCATTAATATAAAACCCATGGTTTATTAAGAAGGTTATAAAACATTTGTTTGGCAAGCAGATATTTGTTTTATGAGAATGACAAATCTGGAATGTATATTTAATGAGTCAAAGCATTTCTTTTCAATACGAAACCAAAGGTTACATCTTTGATGGTTGAGGTCTTATTTCATGATAAAGATTGTGAGTACAGATATATTCGTTTTGCTATAAAGGTTCTATAATAACGCCGAGAGTTATTTTTTTTTTATGTTCGATTAAAAGACAGTTGTACAGGTAGCAGTTATGCAACTGCAATGAACAGGGAAAATGAATATAGTGAAACGAAAAAGAGAGGCGTGGATGTTGTTGAAAAGAGAGAGGAAAACAGAGAGAGAGAGAAGAGTTGTTGAAATGATTCGAAATTTACACTGTAATTGAATGAAAGTTTTTAACTGTTTACACTGTTTGTGATGTAATTGGCAAGTCTCCGGAAAAAGATAAAATCCCACTGTAAAGTTGAAATGGATATATTTCTCTTAGTAAATTGATAAAAGAGAAAAGAGTGCAGAAATGAAGAAAAAGAAATAATCAAGCAAATATGAAGATTGGAGTACAGTAAAAAAATAAAATCAAAGGTACAGAATAGAGCTGATATCCAAGGTAAATCAGCAAATGTTTCTTTTATGAAAAAGAGGGAGTTGAAGCTTCCTTGCAAGTTGTAGTTTGCAGAATTTGATGTTGGATCCTCCTGTAGGTTGGTGCTTACAAAAAATCAGTGGTGAGAGGGAGTTGGAGCTTGCCTTTACATCACAACAATAATAAGATGTGGTTTTCTCCCTTTATGGGTTTCCACGTATATCTGTTGTCTCTGTGTGTGATGTCTATGTGTTGATATGGTTATTCAGCCTGCTTAATACTTACTGCTCTTGTCATAATTCTGCTGTTTCATTATCTTAACATTTCTGCACATATAAGTTTGTTTCGATATAAAATTGATCATGAAGATAAATTGTAAATAAGTTTAATTAAAAGGTTTTAAAAATTCTTGAAGGTGTTAAACTGATTCAACCCCCCCCCCTCTCAGTTTAACTAAGGTTCAACAATTGGTATCGGAGCAGGTTCCTTTTTGTAGCAGTTTAACAACTGAAAGGAGATCCTAGGTTTTTGGGATGGCTAGTCAAGAAGGATCCTCAACGAACAAAGCCCCTTTTTTCACTGGTGCAAATTATGCCTTCTGGAAAATCAGAATGAGAAGATACATAATGTCCTTAGGAATAGAAGTTTGGGCTGCTGTGGAATTTGGATATGACTCTTAAGGAAATGTCTCAGAGAAAGAAACCAAACAAGATTTTGTGGCTAATGCAAAGGCAATGAATGCAATCTTGAATGGTCTGTGTGAGGCAGAATTCCTCAAAGTAATGCACAACGAGACTGCCAAAGAAATGTGGGAAACTCTAGAAAATATTCATGAGGGAGACAAAAAGGTGAAGACAACTAAACTTCAAGTCTATAGAGCCCAGTTTGAAAATTTAAAGATGAATGATGATGAAGATATTGCTAGTTTCTTTTCAAGGGTTGCAGAAATTGTCAATAATATGAAAGCACTAGATGAAACCATGCAAGAATGTGTAATTGTTCAAAAGATCCTAAGATCTTTGCCATCTAGTTTTAATCCCAAGGTCTCTGCCATAGAAGAAACAACAGATTGGGAAACCTTGACCATGAACCAGCTTCTTGGAAAACTAACAGCTTATGAGATGAGACTGCCACAGAGGAAGTCAAATGTAAGGGAGGCAGCTTTTAAGGCAGAGAAGAAGAAAGAAGAAAAAGAAGATATATGCTCTTGTTTTGATGAAGAAGAGGCTAAATTTATCAGGAAGTTGGATAAAGGCTCAAGTAAGTATAAAGGTAAACTTCCATTTAAATGTTTCAATTGTGGAAGAGTTGGACACTATGCTTCTAAGTGTCCTTATAAGAAAACAAAGAATCAGGCTCAGGAATCAGAGAAGACCATATCTAAGAACTGGCAGAAAGGGAAGAGATTCAATAGAAAATCTTTCTATGCTCAGCAAGACAGTAGTGCATCAGAAGACTCAGCTGAATTCTCAAGTGAAGAAGGAACATCAGAATTTGTTTTGATGGCTATAGAAGAGCTGGAAGAATGTCTTTTAGAAGATGAGGAAGAAGGTGAAGTGGACCTTGAGGGGGAACTAAGAAGTGCCTTGGAGGAAATTGACAGACTAAAACTGAAGTGCAGAAAACAGAAAGACATTCTTCTCAAATATGTAAGAGAGGAACAAAATTCAGAAGCCCTCATTCAGTTGAAAGTAGAGCTTGAAGAAGCCAAGAAGGTAGAGGATATTCTACTTAAGCAGATCAAGGATAAACTCAGGAACAGGAGAAGTTGGAAGAAGAAGTAGTTTGCTTAAGGAAGAAATTAGAAAATGCCCAGAGGAAAATAGATACTTCTCAAATAACAAGCTCTGGTAAGTTAAATGAGATTCTAGGTGCTCAAAGATCTCCTCTGATAAAAACTGGGATAGGCTATGAAGGAGAATCAAGCAAAGGCAAAGAAAAAGAAAACAAAAATATTATTTTTGTAAAAGCACATGAGAATATCCAAGCAGCTCAGAAGATTTCAAAGGAAGAAGAATCTTGCAATAAAGTAGATAAAAACCAGGAGGAAGCTCAAATGACAAAGGATGAAGTAAATAAATTGTCAACTGAAAAAAGCTCGTATACTCCTGAATATGTCAAATTTGGAAGTCATCAAAGGAGATTTTTTCCTCCTATGAAAAATGCCACTTGTTATGCCTACCACAAATTGGGACATATTGCTGCATATTGTCATACAAGAAGAATAAATACAAACCAGCAAAGGATGCAAACAGTAAAAAGTTTTACTCAAGCAGGAAAATGGAGAAGACAACCTTTTATCAGGCATGCAAATTGTTTTTATGGATACTGTTTTTATTGTAATGAATTTGGCCATAAAATCATAGAATGCAGAAAATATGGACAAAGACTGATGTTCAAAACCTCAAGGAGGTTTATGAATGATGGAGAGTTTACTCCTACTTATAATTCTACTAAAGGTATATCCAAATGCTGTGTATGCAATAAAAGTGGACATATGTCTTCCAAATGTCCTCTAAGAGAATATGGTTCATCATCTCAGAAAGGGTACCAAACAAGAGGATGCTTGCAGTGGAAAAAGAAAGTGAATAAATGTGACTTGGCCCTAATAGCTCAAGATCTAAAAAGCCAATGGTATTTGGACAACGGTTGCTCAAAGCATATGTCAGGAGATAGAAGCAAGTTTATAACCTTTGATGAAAAGAAATCTGGAAATGTTACTTTTGGCAATGATAAAGCAAGAAAGATCAAAGGAAGAGGCTCACTCAGTCTGGACAATGGCAGAGGAAAAGCCCAGGATGTACTATTTGTGGATGGGCTGAAAGCAAATCTGTTGAGTGTTAGTCAAATGTGTGATAAATGCTGTGAAGTTCTTTTTAGAGCTCAAGACTGTGAAGTAAGATCAAGCACCACTGGAAAAACCCTGATCAAAGGTGTTCGAACATAAAGCAATGTCTATGTAGTAAAAGAAGAAAATGAAGCATGTCATCTTAGCAAATTTGAGGAGTCTTGGTTATGGCATAGGAGATTGGGACACCTAAACTTTGATCATATCATAAGTCTAAGCAAAAAGAATGCAGTCAGAGATATGCCAGCCATAAAGAAGCCTTCAAATACAATATGTAAATCCTGTCAGCTAGGTAAGCAGACCCGTATATCCTTCAAAATCAAAGAGAAGCTATCTACAAGCAGACCTCTTCAACTTGTTCACATGGATCTGTGTGGGCCTTCGAGAACTAAAACACCAAGTGGAGAATCCTATTTCATGCTAATAATAGATGATTTTTCCAGAATGACATGGGTTGCATTTCTCAAGCACAAATCGGAAGCACTTGATAAATTCAAAATATTCAAGGCTTTGGCAGAAAATCAAACAGGATGCAAGCTAAAGTGCATCAGATCAGATAGAGGGGGTGAATTTACAGATTATGATTTTGCAGATCTGTGCAATGAGCATGGGATAAAGCAACAGTTCACAATTGCAGGAACACCTTAGCAAAATGGAGTGGCAGAGAGACAAAACAGGTCTGTACAACAGATTGCCAGAGCCATGATGCAAGAAAGTAACATTCCTCAAACCTTTTGGGCAGAAGTAGTACACACAACTGTGCATATCCTAAACAAAGCTCATTTAAGACCAAACAATGACAAGACTCCTTATGAATTATGGCACGGTAAACCAACATCAATCAAGCATTTTAGAGTTTTTGGAAGTAAGTGTTTTATAAAAAATAATGATGAAAATCTGGGAAAGTTTGATGCAAGAGCAGATGAAGGAATATTCTTAGGATATGCATCTAAGAGTAAAGGTTACAGGTGCTACAACAAAATACTTCACAAAATTGTAGAAAGTATTGATGTAAGATTTGATGAAGAATTATCAAACAAGATAAGAAGTACAGATTGCAGCAATCCTTCATAAGTTCATGAAGAAGAGAATCAAGATAATGATGAAATAATCAAGCCAACAGAAGATACAGAACTTAGATCAAAAAGCTCCTCAAGATACATTCAGAAGATCAAATCATTGGGGACAAGAGTGTAGGTGTACAGACAAGAAGACAACTAACTGAACAGACTGAAGAGGTATACCTAGCAATGTTGTCACAAATAGAGCCAAAGAAGTTTGAAGAAGCCAACAAAGACAAACATTGGGTGAATGCCATGAATGAAGAATTGGACCAAATTGAGAAGAACAACACTTGGGCATTGGTTCCAAGACCCAGTGAGAAAAATGTCATTGGCTCAAAATGGGTATTCAAAAATAAGATGAATGAACAAGGACAGGTAATCAGAAATAAAGCTAGACTTGTGTGCAAGGGATATTCACAGGTTGAAGGACTTGATTATGATGAAACATTTGCTCCTGTAGCTAGAATGGAAGCTATAAGACTGTTTTTAGCTTTTGCTTGCTATTATGACTTCAAGGTATACCAAATGGATGTGAAGTCTGCCATCCTGAATGGCGATTTAGAGGAAGAAGTCTACATGGAGCAACCAGAAGGGTTCTCCTTAACAGATAAGGTAGACTATGTTTGCAGATTAAAGAAAGCATTATATGGGCTAAAACAAGCTCCTCGAGCATGGTATTCAAGGCTGGACAAATACTTGCAAAAACAAGGGTTCAAGAAAGGAGGAGTAGACAGCAACTTGTACATAAAAGCAAATGAAGATGAGCTTCTGATTGTAGTAGTGTATGTAGATGATATCATGTTTGGAAGCAGCAAAGATGAGTTAACAAAAGAATTTGCTGAAGAGATGAAATCAGGGTTTGAAATGTCTATGATTGGAGAGCTTGCCTTTTATCTAGGACTACAAATTCAACAAAAGAGCACAGGCACATTTATCTCACAAGAAAAATACCGAAAAGAGATGCTGAAAAAATTCAAAATGGAACACTGCAAACCTGTGTCAACTCCCATGACTACTGGATGCAAGCTTTGTGCAGATGATGGAACAACTGATGTAGATCAAAAGCTTTACAGATCCATGGTTGGAAGTCTGTTATACCTAACAGCTTCTAGACCAGACATTGTGCTGGCTGTAGGACTTGTGGCAAGATATCAAGCAGCACCAAAACAAAATCACTTACTAGCAATTAAAAGAATATTCAGATATCTACAAGGGACTGCACATTATGGGCTATGGTATCCAAAAGGCAAAAATTCATTTTGACAACATATACAGATGCAGATTGGGCCAGCTGTGTTGATGACAGAAAAAGCACAAGTGGAGGTGCATTCTATTTAGGAGAAAGTCCGGTGGCATGGCTAAGCAAGAAACACACATCTATTTCTCTATCTACAGCAGAAGCAGAATACATAGCAGCAGCAGCGTGTTGCACACAAGTCATGTGGATGAAACAAACCCTCCAAGATATGAAGGTAAGCATTGATGAACCTATCTCTATTAAATGTGATAATACAAGTGCCATAAGCATATAAAAAAATCCTGTGCTTCATTCAAAAACTGAACATATTCCAATCAAGTATCATTTTCTCAGAGAACAAGTAGCTCAAAAAGTAGTGAAGTTGGAATATGTGCCAACAAAAGAACAGACAACAGATATATTTACAAAACCTCTTGCTAGAGAACCATTTGAATATCTAAGAGATAGACTAGGGGTAGTGTCTATAGATGCTACTCTCTGATATAAAGAGAAAGCATCGTTTTAGGGGGAAAATAGAAGAGAACATCATTTTAGGGGGAGATCCACAAAGAGCATGAAACAGGTCCTCAAGATTAGAATATCAGCCCTTTCGCCATTGATGTCAAAGGGGGAGGAAAGCTATAAGCAGAGAATAGCTATGGCAGAGAATAGAGAATAGCTATAAACATACAGATGTTATTGCCATCAATGCCAAAGGGGGAGACTGTTAGAAGTGTTGTCATTGATGGCAAAGGACAACAGCAGTGGCAAGGGACAACAACAGAGGCAAAGCAGAATATAGTGACAGGATATGCAGGAGCATGAGGAGTACAGAGTGAGAAAGAGGCAAAGCAGAGTACAGTGACAGGATGTGTAGACAGGAAGCATGAGGAGCAGATTTACACTACTACAGAAGACTATACATATAGAGCATGAAAGGACAGGTGTTTACATTTGGCAAAGCAGCAGATTGCACATACAGGAAATACAGTAAGGGCTTCGAAGAATTCGAAATACAAACCTGGAATGCGCATTGAGTTTTTTGATAGAACTGTTGGTTTAGCATGTGGAAGCACCAAGAGTGCAACAAAATGTGTATAATAAACCATTGAAAGGTCAAGACGGAACCCTGAGGATAAGAGGTGGAATCGAGCTTTGAGCAGTGAAAACCTAATGGAGTTTGGGGTTAAATCTTATGGTAGTGTTGTATTAAAGTAAGAATGAAACACGGGTTTTTATGTTAAGGCAGAAATAAGAAAGAAAATCTTTGAACAGAGTATATATATCTTTGTATATAACGAAGGCGCGAAGGATTTGGAGCGGAACCATGAGTGGAAGAAGTGAACCTCTGTCTAGTTAATAAACCCGTGTTGACGGAACAATGGTTAATATATGAAAGGAGTGAATGAACCCGTAGAAAAGGTGCGGAGGCGGACCCATGAACGAAG
Organism: Pinus albicaulis; assembly: GCA_034641835.2. Taxonomy (NCBI): domain Eukaryota; kingdom Viridiplantae; phylum Streptophyta; class Pinopsida; order Pinales; family Pinaceae; genus Pinus; species Pinus albicaulis. Next base: position 93,453 of record JAXQQM020092992.1, read on the forward strand.
GTGGAACCGTGAAGGAACAGTAACCGTGGTTTCAACCCTCAGAAACCGGCTGTATCGCGCGACAGATAAAGTGGTAAGCAGATTTTTGTGAAATAACGCGATATGAGTCTTCACTCGCCACATGTCCAAAGGCGGTATTACAAAACCGGGTTTTTCGCGCAACTTTGGAGAAATAACATCCGTGCATCTAATTTGCGCGATATTACATGACCACCGTTGGATTGCCAGCAGGAGCGCGATAGTTTATTAACTGTCGGATGAGATGGGTAGGTTAACACTGGGACCCAGTTTCATCGCGTGGGTTTAAGAACTACATCTCGTGCAAGTGTGTAACGCGATTACCGTCGGATTGGTTGTATGGAGCGCGAGAGCAGGTGAATCATTGGATCCAAGCGGAGTTGTGTACACGTTAAGCAAGGTACATAATACGTCGCTATGGGCCCAGATGCTTTGTAACATGATGTGTTGGTTTTTTTGGAAGTCAGAAGTTAATAATCTGTGATAAAATCAAAGGTTATATGGATATATATATTACTGCTAGGTTTTAATATAAGTCCGCGACACGTTAATGTTGTAACAATTGAAGTGAGGAATATATATATATATATATATATATATATATATATATATATATATATTATATATATATATATATATTATGACGAAATCATGTGCATGTAAGAGTATCTATATATGTGAATATATATAGAATGTTGATGTGCCGAGGGTTAAAGCCATGGTTGAAGATTGACTTAGGCTTATGTATATATATGATTCAAAGGGTAAGCCTGGAATATATATATATACATATATGTGAAGTACTATATAGCTTGGGCCTAATACAACCAAAGACTTATACTTTGGGACCCTCACCAATTGCATCGACACAATGGAGTGAACAATAATTCATCGCATCGACGAATAGAGCAGAAGAGTTTAGAGTTTATAATACTGTGGGGCCCAAATCTTTCAGAGGTTAGTTGGTTGTTCATTAATATAAAACCCATGGTTTATTAAGAAGGTTATAAAACATTTGTTTGGCGAGCAGATATTTGTTTTATGAGAATGACAAATCCGGAATGTATATTTAATGAGTCAAAGCATTTCTTTTCAATACGAAACCAAAGGTTACATCTTTGATGGCTGAGGTCTTATTTCATGATAAAGATTGTGAGTACAAATATATTCGTTTTGCTAAAAAGGTTCTATAATAACGCCGAGAGTTTTTTTTTTTCATGTTCGATTAAAAGACAGTTGTACAGGCAATAGTTATGCAACTGAAATGAACAGGGAAAATGAATATAGTGAAACGAAAAAGAGAGGCGTGGCTGTTGTTGAAAAGAGAGAGGAAAACAGAGAGAGAGAAGAGTTGTTGAAATGATTCGAAATTTATACTGTAATTGAATGAAAGTTTTTAACTGTTTACATTGTTTGTGATGTAATTGGCAAGTCTCCGAAAAAAGATAAAATCCCACTGTAAAGTTGAAATGGATACATTTCTCTTAGTAAATTGATAAAAGAGAAAAGAGTGCAGAATTGAAGAAAAAGAAATAATCAAGCAAATATGAAGATTGGAGTACAATAAAAAATAAAATCAAAGGTATAGAACAGAGCTGATATCCAAGGTAAATCAGCAAATGTTTCTTTTATGAAAAAGAGGGAGTTGAAGCTTCCTTGCAAGTTGTAGCTTGCAGAATTTAAGGTTGGAGCCTCCTGTAGGTTGGTGCTTACAGAAAATCAGTGGTGAGAGGGAGTTGGAGCTTGCCTTTACATCACAACAATAATAAGATGTGGTTTTCTCCCTTTATGGGTTTCCATGTATATCTGTTGTCTCTGTGTGATGTCTATGTGGTGATATGGTTATTCAGTTTGCTTAATACTTACTCCTCTTGTCATAATTTTTTTGTTACATTATCTTAACATTTTTGCACATATAATTTTATTTCCATATAAAATTGATCATGAAGAAAAATTGTAAATAAGTTTAATTAAAAGGTTTTAAAAATTCTTGAAGGTGTTAAACTGATTCACCCCCCTCCCCCCCCCCCCCCTCTCGCGCTTAACTAAGGTTTCAATAGAATTCACACTATAATGAAGATTGATTTGCTAAAGGCCTATGATAGAGCCAACTGGTCGTATATCAGAATATTACTTCTAAAGATGGGGGTTCCTCTGGGAGCTTTAAGATGGATTATGGGCTGCATATCTTCTGTGAGATATGCTGTACTAATCAATGGGAAGCCTACCCCTTTTTTTAGTGCTGAGAGGGGGCTAAGACAGGGATGCGCGCTTTCTCCGATGATATTTATTCTGCTGATGAATGGATTCAGTCGACTTATGCACATGGCGACCAGAGCTGGATACTTCGCTAGTTTCAGCTTTTCAAATGCTGTAAGTATAACCCATTCGCTCTTTGTTGATGATCTATTGATTTTTGGGGCTTTAATAAGAAAGTATTGGTTTTATGTTCATTATCTCCTGAACTGATTCGCGGCGGCGACGGGTCTTTGTATGAACAAGGGAAAATCTTTTTTTCTCTTTGATCAGGGAGATGATGATGAGATTTCGTTCATTGCTATTTTTCTGGGGGTTGGGAAAATTCGTGCGTCGGAAGGCTTCATTTATCTTGGTTTCAGAATGAAACCCAATGCATATAAGAACAAGGACTGGATGTGGTTCGTTGAGAAATTTAAGAAGAAAATATCAAATTGGACTCATAGATATTTATCTTTGGGGGGGCATTACATCCTAGTCCAAGCGGTTTTATCTCAGTTAGTTATCTATTGGGGAAACCTGTATTTTTTACCATAGGGTATCATTGACCGAATCAGATCTTATATATCTCATTTTCTGTGGGGGGAGACGGACTCTAATAAAAAATTTCACCTATGTAAATTGGAGGTGCTATTCTGTCCAAAGAAGCTCGGCAGATGGGGCATTCTTAATCCTAGAGCTTTCAACGAAGCTCTGCTTAATAAATCTCTATGGAGGGCTCTCACCAGAAAATGAATTTGGACAGACATTATTGCTGCAAAATACTTTCAAAGAGACGCCTTAAGATTCCTGTACAGTAGACAGGTGCATTATCCAAAAGGTGGGTCGGCTATTTGGAACAGTTTGATTAAAGTACATATTACGTTATCGGGTTGTCCGATATGGGTTTTTGAAGTGGTCATAATATAAAAATATGTGGGGATAAGTTAATGTGTTGAAATGTTATTGGCTGACATAAAAAGAAATGCCAAAGGAGGAGAAAAACAGAACAAGGCAACACAGAGGTAGCAGAGGCGCAAAAAGAGAAGCAAGCAAACAAAGATTACCAAGGAGCAAGTAGACAAGCAAGCACTGAAGCAGAAAGGTTCAAAGATAGAGTAGATTGTAGAATGCCCGAAATGATCGATCCTCTGAAAGCCAAACCGTGAGTCGATCTTCAAAGTTTGTGAACATTGTAAACCCCGTGCAAAAAGGTAGGGTTATAATTCTGTGCACGATCGAGAAAACTGATATGGGTTCGTAAATAACGGTTTATATATGTATCAAGATTTGATGCGCTCCAAAATGAATTGATTGCATACGGTGTCATTCGATTCTACTCTAAGTATAGAGCATTTTGAGTTGGACGAGAATGTGCGATAGTTAAAATACACCAAGTCGAGTTCTATGTACTCACCGTTGAAAGAGAAGGCGATGAATATTTACAGCATGATGGAATATGAATGCAGTGAGGATGTAAAGGACCAGAACCTCGAAGCGGAATAGTTATATATATAACAAAAGGAAGCAAAGGAGGTAGTGTTGAAGCAGAAACAGGCAAAAGACAACAGAACAGAGACAGACAAAAGAAAAAGTAAGCAGGGCAAAGGAGACAGGCGGAAGAACACTGCTAAAGTGTAACAGTCGAATATGGAGGCAGTAAAACGGTCGAGCAGTGGAGACAGAGCCAGTGAAGCAGTCGAGCGGAAGAACCGTTATCACAGCAGTAAAGGCAGAGGCAGAGACGTTAGCACAGCAGAGGCACAGAAAATTCCGGGAATCGCTTAACCCCAGGCAGAAGGATACATAAAACAAATTTCGGGAATCGTATAACCCAAAGCAGCAAAGTATATATATATATATACAAATCTCATTCCGGGAATCGTTACCCACGCCGGAGTATACATACAGCGCATTACATATTCGGTGCCTTATATACAAAGGTTCAAAGCATAATATTAAATGATATGGAGCGCTTTATTATCAGAACCCAAGTACCTTATATGGTGGGACCCTTCCCAATCGCATCGGATTTAAGCAAGGCATCGGAACATGCAACAGAAAGTTGCAATTGCGATTGAAGACCGGACCCGATGGGTGTATGAATTATGATTCAAATGTATTTGAAGTCCGGCATAATCGCATCGGATCAGTCTAATCGCCTCGGAGATTATAATAGCATCAGAACATCACAACAGAAAATTATGATTTTGATTAATCGCAATCGGAGCAGGAGTGGTCAATAGCATTGGAGTATTCGAAGTCGCGATTGCGATCAATCGCAATCGGAGAAATCGCAACAGTGATCAATTGCAATCGGAGAAATCGCAACAGTGATCAATCACAATCGGAGAAATCGCAACAGTGACCAATTGTAATCAGAGTTAAACCGGAGCATCGGGACATGCAAATGGAATTTATGATTGCGATTAATCGTATCGCATCAGAGTAATCGCAATTGGAGCTTCGAAATATTGGAATGTTGGTACATTCAAATGGAAATTGCGATTGCGATCAAGCGCAATTGGAAGAAGTCAATTATAGCATCGGAAAGCGTGGCAAGTAGGCCCAAATATATGACATTCTATTGATTATAGTGGAAGTGGTAGTGTATATGTTAAAACTTTCTATAAACTCACCAAGAATTGAAATTACGATATATATATATATATATATATAAGGCGTTGTTATAAAACGTTGTGGCGATTATATTGAAATATGTCGCATGGTCTGTGGACCCACAGGCCTCGGCTCAAGGTGGAGGGCGATTCTTTATTTAAAACAATTGGGATGTATGTATGTTCCGCTTGTGGAACTTCAACATCAACAAGACACTTGCTGCATGAAAAGAGCTGGAATTTGCCCAGATTTAACGCCAGCTATTATATATTTATATAAAATGCACTGATATAAAAGGCACAGGTACACGTATGCAACAATTACACCACAGCAAAGGAAAGAAGAGCAAACAGAGTTGAAAAGAGACAAAACACAGTCACAAAAAGGACAGACACAGTCAAAGAAAAGACATACGCATAATGAGCGAAAAGAGGCTAAATGAGTGAGCTGGAGTTTTCATTATTTCTGAATGTAAACATTGTAATTGAATTTTTTATTGTTTGTGATGCATTGGAAAGTCTCCGGGAGAGAAAAAATATCCCACTGTAATGATAAATTGGTACCTACAGTTATGTTTTCTGAATGAGCGGATAAAAGAGATGAGAAGGAAGAAGGCAAAGAGACATGGCTATTCATTTCAAATTCCCAATAGAATACAAACAGCAATGAAGCTATTTTTGTATAAAACAGGGTAATATCCAAGGGGAGAAGGTTGACAAAAATAGAGTGAGAGAAGGAAAGAGTGTGCAGCAGAATTGAACAGAGTTGAAGAAAATAAGAAAGCTGCAAGAGGTTAGAGAGAGTGAGAAGAGAGAATGCAGGGTTTGGAATATTTAGGCAGAGAAGATAAAGAAGGAGGAGCAGAATGAAATGTAGTGAAAAGTTAGAGAATGCAGAAATGAAGAAGTGAGGCAGAGAAGAAGGAGGGGCTGAGGAGAGATGATGCGGAGCTGATATGAGGACTGATAAAGAGCAGAAGAGAAGGTACAGAATAGATCTGATATCCAAGGTAAATCAGCAAGTGTTTTTCTTTTGAAAGAGTAAGGAAGTTGGAGCTTCCCTATCAAGTTGTAGCTTGATAGATGTCAGTTGTAGCTGACTGAGGTAGGAGCCTCCTGTAGGTTGGTGCCTGCATAAAATAGATGGGAGTTGGTGCTTCCACATCAAGTTGTAGCTTGATAAAATGTCAGTTGTAGCTGACTGAGGTTGGAGCCTCCTGTAGGTTGGTGCCTGCAGAAAATTGATGGGAGTTGGAGCTTCCTTGCAAGTTGTAGCTTGCAGAATTGAGGTTGGAGCCTGCTATAGGTTGGTGCCTACAGAAAATCAGTGGTGAGAGGGAGTTAGAGCTTGCCTTTGCATCACAACAATAATAAGATGTGGTTTTCTCCCTTTATGGGTTTCCACTTATATCTGGTGTCTCTGTGAATGATTTTTATGTGTTGAGCTGGTTTATATCATCTACTTAATACTTGCTTCTCTCATATTAAGTCTAATGTTACATTATATTAATGCTTGTTGCTCACATTCTAAGATTACTCACATGTTAATTTGAACATGAAATGAAGGTGTAAACAAGTGTTAATGAAAAGGTTTTAAAATTCCATGAATGTGTTAAACTGATTCACCCCCCCCTCTCAGTTTAACTAAGGGTTCAACAATTGGTATCAGAGCCGGTTCCTTTGGTGCAAGCCTAATAGCTTGAAGGAGATTTGGTTAAGTCATGGACTATCAAAATGTACCTGTGTTAAGTACGACAAAATTTCCTGAATGGAGAGATAAGGTTAAAACAGGATTATTGACTTATGAACCTGAGGTATGGAAGCTTGTTTGTGATGGTTACTGCATAGACTCCCCCACGGTGAAAGAACAACAGAGGAATGCCAAGGCCAAATGTGTGATATATAACAGTCTTCATAACAAGGACATTGAGTTGATAATGGACTTAACCTCTGCAAAAGAAATCTGGGATAGATTGCACTTCATGCATGGAGTAAACACTAAGGACTGCACTGAGAAGAAGGATAAGAGAATTAAGAAGAAGAAAAATTCATGTCAACAGGAAAATATTCAATCAAATGAAGTACCTGCTAGTGTGAATGGAGATAAGAACCATGAAGAAATTATAGCTGAAGAAAAAGCCAAGCTTGACACTGCTTTGACTGAAATAGAAAAATTGAAAAATGAAAACAAAGATCTTAAGACAGTGGTGCAAATATGTGATGAGAGAGAATATGAAGATAAGAAAGAATTTTTTGTCCTGAAGACACACCTTGAAGAAGCAAGGAAAATAGAAGACACTCTACCGCAACAAATGAGAGAGAAAAGTCAGGAATGTGAAAGGTTGGAAGAAGAAGTAGTGAGCCTAAGAAAGAACTTAGAAAAGGCCCAAAGAGATTTATTAGTGAATACTCCTCAAATGAAAAGCTCTAAAAAGTTGGACCAGATTCTAAATGCACAAAGGTCACCTCTCATAAAGACTGGGATAGGATATGAAGGTGAAACCAGTAAGTCCA
>JAXQQM020060914.1:0-48161 GCA_034641835.2 Pinus albicaulis
TGGTGCATGTTGCATGAAGCAAGATGTTGAAGGTAGAGTTATGTTGACACACTTAAATGCAACAAATATGGAAATTTGTACATGAGCTATTATTTGACTTGAGAGTCAATTGTTTGAAGAGGCATGTTTTGTCGACTTGTGTTTGGTTGATGGTTTTGTACACCAATATGTAAGATTACATGGAGATATTCACATGATGTGAATTTTTTTTTCTTTGAAGGAGAAAAATGATATGTCAGCGAGCTATGTTTCTTGCATGATGTGTTTTCAGTTTAATGGTTTTGTTTGTGACAAGACGTCACAAGATTTTGGGAAGGTCCACTCTTGAGCGAGAGCCTCATGATTACAACCTAATCATGAGAATCATGATAGGAATATCTTCTTCTTTTTTAACTGAAACAGATATGTATTTTATTTATTTGAAGAAGAGAGAGTGGGTCTTTGCCAAGGCGGCCCCAAATACAATGCAGTTATCCATCATATACTGCTTTTGGGTTACAACATTTTCATGGAATTTGAAAGGAACTTTCATCATTTAGAATTAGTTGCCCTTTCATGAGGGAGCAACCTTTGTTCGCCATCTGATCTGCTTCACTGTTCGAATTTCTGAGAATATGATAGAACTTGTAGGAGGCAAAGTCTTGTAGGACTCTCTTCAATCTGCCCAAAATTTTGTTGAGACTAGCATTGCTGAATAGTTCCTCCGAGTTTAATTTTTTTATTAAAATCTCTGAATCTCCGAATACTTGGAGGTCTTTGACACCTTTGTCTCTTGCTATGAGGCATGCTTTGAGAAGACCGAGAATCTCTGCTTGGTTGTTGGTTTTCTGGCCTAAACCCCAACAGAAGCAGTCTCTTGAAGACCCATCCGAGGAGTAAATGACCCCGCCAGCACCAGCAACACCGGGGTTTCCTTTGGAAGCCCCATCGAAGAATATTGTGGTTAAATTCTGAATCTGCCACCAATTTTGGAATGTATCATCAGAGTCTCTTTTACGCCATTCCGGGTTTGCTGTTTGAGGGGTAAGAAGATACTTTCGAGGATATGGCTCGAGGGGGCCAAGCCACCTCTTTTCTTCGGGCAGGAGCAAAGAGTCTTCTTTAAAATACTGCTGCTGGGCAGCTTCCAAGAGGAAGGATTTGGATTTAGCTGCTACATGCAAAGGGGAATGTTGCAATTCATTAAAAATCTGATCGTTGCGGGCCAACCAGAGCTGCCAGCAAATGTATTTGGGAATAGCTATCCAAAATTTGCGCCAAAAAGATTTGATGGGGATTCTATGAGGGTAGAAAAGACTCCAAGAGGCAAACATATTAGAGACAGAGCTCTATGGATGGACATAAATCTGAAGATCCTGAAGGATAAGTCCCCACACTTATTTGGCGAATATGCATTCCATGAATAAATGTTGGGCTGTTTCGAGGTTGCTTCTGCATAGCACACATCTATGTGGCCCTGCTATGTTCCTTTTCACTAGATTATCTCCCGTTAGAAGTTTATTATGAACCAGGGTCCAGAAGAAGAAGTTCACTTTTGGTAAGGCTAATGGTTCCCAGACTTGTTTCCAAAAGGCCGGAGATTGGCTGCTATTCCTTGAGGCCTATAAAACTCTGTCACCTGCTGCTGTAGTATATGATCCTGATTGACCCCAGCCCCAACTGTCTTTCATGTATCGATTTTCAAGGATAGACTCCTCCAACAGATCCGCAAGCATATTTTTTTGGGGATTTAACCGATCAGGGACACCATGGAAGTCCCAGCCGTCCTAGTCTCCACGATGATCCCAATTAGAGAGGTCATAAATACCATTTATGCTTGCACGTTCCAGCCAGTCTCTAAGATCTGCGATTTCCTCATTTTCAGCCAAAGGATCGCGCCCCATGATTCGATCAAGCCACAAATTTGTGCGCTTTCCATTGCCAGGTATTTTGTATACAAATTTTTTGAAGAAATTACTGCTTTTGCAACATAGGCTCCAAACCTGCGTGCAGTTAACAGAGTTGTCACATTGCAGGTTTCTGAGAGAAGTTTTGTGTACATATTTTGTCCATAGAATGGCGCTAACTGGATGATTGGGCTCGTGGACCATCTTCCACGGAATCTTACCTCCCAGTGCTAGATTAACAAGAGAGGGATCTCGAATTTGTAGTCCGCCCTCTGCAGTCGATTTTTTAACCAAGTCCCAATTTACTAAGTGCATTTTTTTCTCATTTCCCTTCCCTCCTTGCCAGAAAAAATCTCGGAGGAGTTTAGAGATCTGGTCCATCACATTTCTTGGAGCTAATAGGAATGCTGCTTGATAGATTGGGAGAGCAAATAGCAAAGACTTGATTAGAATGACTTTACCATCTTTTGTTAACCAGAAGCCTCCCCAAGCTAAGATTTTTGATTTGATTTTACTGATAATTTCGCTCCAAAGTGACCTCTTATTAACTCCATTTGAGATGGGGAGACCAAGATACTTGATCCGTTCCCATTGGGCATGACCTTTGAACCCAAGGAGATTCGAAATGATTGTGAGATCTTGCTGGTCTATGTTCCAACTGTAGACTTCACTTTTGCTATCATTGACTAATGCTCCCGAAACTCTGCAATAACTTCTAAGAATAGTGTCGAAAGCTTTGGCAATTCTGATGGAGGCACCTCCAAGGAGGAGGGAATCATCTGCGAAGAGAGTATGATTCAGAGGGTCGGCGCCAATGGAAGGTTTGAGACTCGGAATGGTACCAGCAATTCTTTCAGCTGTGAGTTTTCGACTGAGGGAGTCAGCCATTAAAATATACAAAAAGGGGGAGAGAGGGCATCCCTGCCTGATGCCTCTCCAGGCTTGAAAAAAATTGGTAGGAAGACCGTTGACTAGAGGGGCAATCCAAGGGTTATCAATGTAGGCTTTTAGAAGGTGGACAAAGTGAGGCGAGAAGCCAAAGGAGAGAAGAACTTTGATGAGGAAAGAGCGGTTAACTCTATCGAATGCATTCGCCATATCTAGTTTTATCAACATACCTTTCTCTTTCCGCTGTTTGCTTGAGTGGATTGTCTCCTGAACTTGAATAACATTGTCCAGAATATGCCTGCCTTCCACGAATCCACCTTGAGAGCTAGAGATCAGTCTTTTGAGCAAAGGCTTGATCCTATTTGCTAAAAGTTTGGCCAGGATTTTGTAAGAAGCATTACAAAGCGATATGGGCCTAAATCTTGCAAATGTTTCAGGATTGGAATATTTGGGAATTAGGGCTAGGTAGGTGGAGTTGTTTCCTCCACCTATCTTAGCTTTTTTCATAAACCCTCTTATCATTTTTTGAAGGTCAGTTTTGATGATATCCCAGCAAGATTTGTAGAAATGAATTGTGAATCCATCTGGCCCCGAGGCCTTATCTGATTCCATGGACCAAATAACTTTGATTATTTCCTCCTCAGATATGGAGCTAGAGAGGGTTGTGTTGTCTTCAGGGCTGATGAGAAGAGGGATGTTAGAGAGGAGATCAACAGCTTCCTCCTCATTGCCTTGGGTTCCCTCACTATATAGATTCCTGAAGTGAATTTCTGCAGCAGCTTTGACCTGGTTGAAACCTTTGCAGACTTGGCCCTCATCTGTTTTAATTTCTGATATATGTTTCCTGGCTAGACGTGCTCTATATTGTCGGTGGAAGAAGGAGGTGTTCCGATCCCCTGCCTTTAACCACAAACTTCTGGATTTGATTCTCCAATATTCTTCTTCCATTCGAAAAGATCGGTATGTGGAGCTTTGGGCTTTTATTTCTTTTTCCAACAACTCTGCTGTGATATCTTTGCTTTCCATATCTGCTTGCAGGGACTGCAGAGTCTGCACTGCTTCTTTTCTTTGGTTGGTTGGGGTAGGGACTGGTTTCCTTATCCAATCCTTCAGTGCTTGTTTTGTGGCCTTAAGTTTTTGCTCCCAAACATAACTTGAGGACCCTAAGAAGGATTTGGCCCAAGTTGCTTTCACTGTTTCTGTGAAGCCTTCTCTCTCGATCCAAAGAGGGCTGAATCGAAATGGAATAGGGCCCAGATCTTCTTCATCTTCCAGTAGAAGCTATACTAGCTTGTGATCTGAGGTCAGTTTGGGAAGGATTTTAGTGATGATTATCTTTTTGTTCATCATTAGGGAGCTTTGCACCAGAAATCAATCCAGGCGGGCAGAAATGTGGTCCAACCCAACTCTGTTATTGGACCAAGTGAAGAGACCTCGGACAGGATTGAAATCTACGAGATCCCAAAGCTGTGTGAGCTCATCAACTGTGGCCAGCATAGGATCTCTGCTGCTGGAACCTCCCCTCTTCTCTTTTGCTTTCAGAACTATATTAAGATCCCTAACAATGATAATGTTGCTGGGGGAATGCTGCTCTAAAAATGCTGAGAGATAATTCTAGCATTCTCATTTTTCAGAGTAAATGACAGGAACGTAAAGATTGAAGAGAGAGATGGTCAACTTACTTGTGCAGTGTGTCAGCTCCGTGAAGATCCAGTGTTGGGTTTCATAGGATTTATTCAGCTGGAATAAATCTTCTGTCCAGAGAGTTGCTAGCCCTCCAGAAGAGCCCCTTGAGCTTACTGCTTTGCCTACACTTTTCTTCCATTTTGACTTGCTGATATCTAGAAGGGCTCACCCTTCTATCTTAGTCTCTTGGAGCATGAGAATGTCTGAGGGGTCTATTTTCAGGAGGTCCTTAACTGCTTCAGCTTTAGAGGGGTTCCCCAGTCCTCTGCGGTTCCAAGAGACGAGTTTCATTATTTACTTGAGGGGGGGTTAGAGCCTCCCTTAGAAGGCCTTGGTCTGGTATTTCTTCCAATAGAAATTTCTATTGTGGACCGGCTTCCTTGTATTTTAAGTCTTTCAGCCTCCTCTTCCCTCACTTCTTTGCAGGATTTCCTTTCTGCTCTTTTTGAAGGGCACTCGTAGGTTTTGTCCTCCGAAGAGCCTGAGCTTTCCGCGTGTTTTTTCCTTGTGACTTTTGCGTAAGAGGGATTGGAGGGGCTACCTTGGGAGGCTTCAATCTGTATTGCTTCCCCTCCATCTTTGCTGGAAGGTGGGATTTCTATCTGTTCCAGATTTTCCTGAACTGGGTTTGCAGGATTGATCTGGGCACTTTCTGTACCATTTGGGGTTGCTTCCTTTTCTTGGTTGGACTTGGAGCTGCTTGGGGCTCCGATCATATTGCCTTTTCCAATGCCTTTTTTTTTATGAGCAGTTTTCTGGACTAGAGTCCATTGTTCCCCGTTTTGTTTGTCTAAATGCTCCTCGGCCTTTTTCTTGCAATGCTTTGCAAAGTGTCCGTGGCCATGACAATGTCTGCATTTAAAAGGTAGTTGTTCATAATCCAATTCCTAGACATGCGTCCACCCAGCAACAGTGAGTTTGATTGCTTCCGACAACCCCTCTTCTAGATCCACTTCTACGCAGATGCGGGCACATGAATACTGGTCTTTTCTTGCAGCTTGATCTATGTATTTTCCTAGGGCATTACCGACGATCTGAAGGGATTTTTGGTTCCATCAATGGAGGGGCAAATGGGGAAGTCGCACCCAAATCGGGACAGCAAAGGGGACATCCTGGGTGGGATCAAAATCAGGAGACCATTTGTTTAGGTAAAGTCCTTGCGGACCCATGAAGTATGGGTCATTCCTGAAGATTAAACTTCTGTCTTTCGGGCTTTCGAATACGAATACGAAGAAACCTTTGCCCACAAAATAGCTTTTAACACCCTCTTTGGTCAATGGAGTCTAGTTCCTTTGAGTCTAGTCATCCACCAACTTGGGAGAAGGCCAGAGGCCTGTGAACTGGCCTATGAGACCTCTGTCAGCCAGATTTAGGGCCGCTTTACATGTTTCTTCTTCAAGAAGGGCAACCGAAGGAATAGAATCCATTTTCTTGATAAACTTCTGCTGATTGGCAGAGGGAGGGCTCTTTGAGCTTGCTGCAATCATGGACATGAATGCCGAATCTTCCAGCACTGGGGGGGGACAAGGCCCCCGCTAGACCTTACAGAAGGAGAGGTAGGCTGTGCGATGCAACCCAACAACACAAGGGCGTCATAGAAGAATGCACCCAAAGAACCCTAGAGCATGCAGCAGCACTAGGAGGTGGCAACTAAATAATGATGCATCCTTATTTCTAAAACAACAAACCTCAGATAGATTCTGGCCCATTCCAATTATCGCCATTATTTTTAAATTTGAAATATCATGGTGTGTCAGCGTTGTTTCAATGCCTAAATCCACAACCCTAACATAAATTGTTTTATTCTTTTTTTGTAGGATTTAGTTGGTTATATTAAAAGTCAATTGAATTTAAAATTCTTGGCTTAGTGGCATGAACCAAACATATTGTGTATTAAATGAGGAATTTCGCTCTCCCAATCATTTCTAAATCACCCATATCACCAATAAAACATGTTTTAAAAGAAGATACTTTGGTAGGGGAAAGACCTTAGGTCCTTTGATCAGGCACATTGTTAGGATCTGTAATTTATTAGCAAGATTGGCAGAGTCCAATTACAGAAACAACATCGTTTCAACCAACTTTGGGATTCTAGGATCTAGCCCTCCTGAATCCGGAGAGGGATCTCTCCAATAAGTGTAAAGATGGATTTGTCTTTGAATTTTTGGGTAAAAATGTTAGGCTAGTTATGAATGCCAAGGGTTTGTTTTGTTTTTTGGATGGTTGAGCATGAATGTTACTTGAGGGGAAAGTTCTAAGTGCAAAAATTTCAAAAGTGAGAAGTTGTAAGCAAATAGAACAGCTTTGGCTGATAGATAGATATAACGCTGGTTTTTAGTCCATTGGGCTATGGAGTCCTATCTGGGCTTTAATTGAGCAGCAACATCAAGGGTGATCCAAGGGGCAAGTCATCTATATCACAAGATTATTGAGATTAAAATGATGGAATGGAAACAATAAAGTGTTGGAAGGGTGGAAACTGATAATAATTTCTCAAGGGATTTATAGTCAGTCCAAACAAGAAAAAGCCTCTTAAGTAACTGTTTAAAACCAACCAAGAACAGGGCTAACCATAAACTTCTTGGGCAAGTCTGTATTAAAGTAGCTTAATTGACAAAAAATCCAGTAATCCACATAATTACGTTCAGAAAGTATGAAAACACATAAGAGAAAAACAATGTAACCTTAAGATCAGATAAGGTACTTTTAAACCTAGTCTGCTTTCAGTCAACACCAAGGGAAACTTCCAGAATCTGCCTTTGGAGAAAAGAATCTAGGAATCAGGGCAAACCATATCTTCTCTAGTCTAACTTTAATAGAAAATAATGGAAATCACATTCAAGAACAATGTTTAAGCAAACAGAAGGACGAGGGAACGCCAAAATTCCTAACTTTTTAAACTGTATTGAATCATTCTTAAATAAACAAATTTGAGGAAAACATTAAGATAAAGATTTCTCAGCCAGAGAAGGTTACTGATATACAGTAGATCCTAACCCTGTTTAAACTGTTCCTTACAGTAGAATATGAACAATATGGCATACATAGAAGGAAAAACGATTAACAAAGAAAGAAGCACTTCACCAGTAATATAGACCAGGATCCCAAGAAAAATCTTGTTATTGATGTCAAACCAGTTACAGTCTTCAAGTCCAATGTTTCAGTTCAGCAATCATCTTCACTATTCAGCCTAACTACTCTATCACAAACAGAGCTTCAAGGGCCAGTGAACACTATGTACAAATAGAAGTCTCGAGCTCAAATGTATTTCAAAGTTCTGCAACCAACTCAACCAAAAATTTCTCATCTTCTATAGCAGTATTTATAGAAGGATGAGGAGGTGAGAACCAAAAAGATCTCAAGGGTCATTAATACAGATTAAATGACTTCTCGGCCCTTTGAGGGGCTCGATGGAGAAGTGAACAGGTGGACTACTGTATTAATGTTTACAATTATGAATTTAAAACTCGATGGGAGTCTTATTTGACTTTGAGGCTCTGTGTGCTGTGTGGAGTAACTCTGTAGATATTTTCTGCGTTGATTTCTTTGTAGAAGTAACTCCCTGGCTGTGCTGGAGGCGAATATCCGATTTTCTTCAATAACTTCGGCCTCTGTTTGAATGGTTTGAGGCAACAGGTGGCTTTTATGGTAGCTAAGGAATTAATTTGCCTCAGATGTGGGGGTGGAGGCTTTCTGTCCGATAAAACACTTTTAGATTTTCTTTAAACTGTGTTTTGAGTCGGGGATTAGGCTTTTGATAACCATCTTAGCCGTAATCCTCGTAATATTGTCTTCAATCTTCATCTGCTGCGCTTTCTTCAAAAACCGATACTCTTTAACTATGTTCTGAAT
The DNA here is from genome assembly GCA_034641835.2 of Pinus albicaulis. Taxonomy (NCBI): domain Eukaryota; kingdom Viridiplantae; phylum Streptophyta; class Pinopsida; order Pinales; family Pinaceae; genus Pinus; species Pinus albicaulis. The sequence continues at coordinate 8,313 of JAXQQM020060914.1, forward strand.
AGAACAATGTCTTTGTCGATGTGCAGGTCGTGCGGGGCTTTTTAAGGCATCAATGCCCATGGAACACTAATAAAACGTTGAATCCGACTCGTAAATGATTCTTTTTAATAGTCCGAAGGCGCAGGAAACGTCTCTCCTGGCCTTCGGCCTTTCTCTTCAATACAGCGAAAAAAACCATTATAAAAACCTACAAAACACAAAAAACAATTAAGAAATCCTGCGGAATTAGGTTTAAACTGCTTCAGATGGTGGGGAAAGAGCGTATTACTGATCCGGACACATGGATCATCTGCATCTAATTAGAGATCGCACCTATGGGGGAGAAACAAAGTGGCAGTGCGATGGAAATCACGATGCGATTTGATGAGGGAGGATGTGCGATCAGCGATGACCGTTGGGCCGTTGATATGAAAATCAGATCAACTATGGGGAAAGAATTAGAGGGATGGGCAATCAGTGGGAACTAAAATGGACGCGATGCAAGAGTTGCGATGCGATGGAAAGCTCCGATGCGATGGAGCGATGGACGTTCGATCTGAGGGTCAGATTAATGGCAGGGAGTGAATCAGAGGAATCGCAATCGAAGGTTGAGAAAGGCGTGATGCGATTGCGCAATCAGAAGAAAGGCCGATGCGATTGAGACATGCGATGCGATTGAGCATTGATCGTTTGATCGGTCAGTGATCAACGGTGGAGATGAAACAGGGGAAAAACAATTTTATATATATAAAAACCAAAGTTTTCAATACAAAACAAGGTTTAATGGATCGAGGGTGAAATATTTTTATGTAAATGGAATAGGCGCCCGATTTCGGGGCCGTGGGGTATATGAAACGTGATACGGTCGGGCGTATATAAAACAAAGGGCCTAATCACAATCGGAGCTTTTGGGCCCGGCCTTCTTAATCTACCCATTTGATTTCTCCGATCGCGATTGCACGATCGGTCTTTTTGATCAACCCATTAAAGTATTTCAACATGTGACTTAATTTTTTAAGTTAAAACTTTGGATAAATGGGTTTTTAACTATGGAAAAGTGATTTTCATAAATGGAAGAAAAAGATCTATGAAAATAAGGGAGTTTTACGAAGAAAAAGGGGGAACAAATGAAGGTTTGAGAAGGGGGAAAAATGATGATCTTGCAGCAGTGTTTCACTTGGAATCAGCAGAATTTAAATGAGAACAACAATGAGGATTTTGGACAGAGGCATGAGGCCTAAACAAGTCTTCAAGAGCTAACAATTTTTAGTAATAAAATTTGTTCTTTGAAGGCTCAAAAAGTCTTAGCCACCTTTTGCTATAAAAAATTTTATAGGTGGCTAACAGTGGCTCCACTTGGGGATGGTGCCTTCTTGAAGGCATCAAGAACTTCAGACTTGCATCTTCTGGGAGGCTGATCAGTTGCCTCATCCATTGGGCTGCCTTCCTGTGATTGAATGATCTTCTCTAAAAACATATTTGGAAGCCATGAAAACAATGGACCTTCATCAACAAGCTTTCTACCTACCCAATCCTACAGATCAAACATTTTTTCTTCTTAGAGTGCACTTGGATTGGCAAACTCTCTTACAACATTTTATTCTTTTGAAAGCATAAAAACTAATCTAATTCTACTCCTTATTTCTCCCTGAACTTAGATTAAATAGTTGAGCTCAGATATTTCTCGACCTAATCTACTGTCTGTTGGGATTAAGCTGTTCAACAGACTTTCATTCTCTAAATTCTATAACAGAAATTCAAAAACAGTCAAGTCAAGATTAAGCTGTTTGACTTGCTGTTATCTACGGCATAAAAACAAGCTGCACATAGATTATTATTTGCAGAAAATTAAAACAAAATGGAGGGCTTAAGACCTAGAAGTCCCTCATCATGGCCTTCTCTTTTCTTCATAGCTCTGTTTTTGCTTTTGTTTGAGCTGTCTTTGCTTTTATTCTGGTTCAGTTTTTGAGCAAATTAGAACCAGTTTTTCTCTTTTGTGACTCAGAAAATAGAACCGTTTTGAGTCATCTCCTTTTGGAAACTTTGGTTCAGATTTTGAGTTTGTTTGAACCTTCAATTTCTATCCTAATCTATCTATTGATAAGCCAAGATTGAACAGTTTGGCAAATCGAATTCACTATCCTATCAGTAGCAAAAATTTAAAGCTAATTAGCCAAGATTAAACAGTTTGACTAACTAGAAGTGTGTTTTGAGGAGTGGCATTTGAGCTTGCACACTTTCAGAATTTATTTCTCTTTTTTTGTTCTTTTTTTCTTTTTTGGCATGGGGCTATACCTTTCTTATTTTCACAGTCTGCCCTCTTTTCTTTCTTTTCTTATTTTTGTATTTTTGATTTTTCATAACTTTGAGTGCAATGGTGGGTGAAATATTCATAATGGAAAAAAGATAAAAAGGCTTCAAAACATAAAATGGATCAAGAAAAGTAATGCTTAAGCATCCTGCCGTTGACAGGACCCCCAAAAAATTCTGTTCCATCCAGTTTCTATAAGAAAAATGCGTTATTACCAGCAACTGAATGGATAGAGTAAGGGCCAAGCCATAAGTTGTCAAATTTTCCATGCTTGCCCTTTTCTTCCCTCCTTGAGTGCCACTTTAAAACTTTGTCCCCAATCTTGAAATTGCTAGCCTTTGTTCTTCTGTCAAAAATATTTTTGATGTTGTCCTGTTTCTGCAATGCTTTGTTATACACTTCCTCCCTGGTCTGCTGAAGATGAATGGTCTGATTTATTCTTTTGGTCATGTCATTTTCTTCAGTCTGCAACTCTTGAATCAACTTCATAACTGGTACACCGAGGCTATTTGGAAAAATTGCATCTGTACCATACACAAGCTGGAAAGGTGACATACCAATAGATTTCTTCAAAGTTAATCTGTCAGCCCAGTGTGCATGGACCAGCTTTGTGTGCCAAGACTTTTTATTGTCCTCCAACAGTTTCTTGATTATGTTCACTAAGCTCTTGTTGGAAGATTTTGCAAGTCCATTACTTGGAGGGTAATAGGCCGTGGAATGCCCCAATGATATCTGATATTTGTGACAGAACTCAACCATCCTCTTTGATCCAAATGCTGCTGCATTATCAGTGATGATCTTGGTGGGACATCCAAATCTGGAGAGAATGTTAGTCTCTAAGAATTTTATGATAACTGAATAATTGGCCTGCCTACAAGGAATGGCTTCTATCCACTTAGTGAAATAGTTTGTGGCAGTAAGGATCCATCTATGCTGGGCAGAGGATGAGGGATGGATTTCTCCGATGAAGTCAAGTCCCCACTGTTGAAATGGGGCTTCAATAGTGATTGGATGCAGAGGAAGGGGTAATAATTTTCTCTTGCCTTCAAACAGTTGGCATTTATGGCAAGTAGTGGTCATCTCATGAACATCATGAAACAGAGTAGGCCAATAGAAACCAGCCCTCAAAATTTTGTTGGCTGTTGACTTCCAATACAAATGACCCCCACACTCTCCTTCATGGAATTCCTGCTTAACCTTCTCTGCATCAAACTCAGGAAAACATTTAAGTAATATACCACTTGCATTTTTCCAATAAAGACATCTATCTATAATGCAATAGTTTACTGCTTTCAGCTTCAAGAACCTTGCCTTCGTTTTAGTCAAACCAGGAGGTGTATTTAAATTAAGCAAAACATAAACAATATCAGCATACCAAGGAGAATTCATAAAATGGTTTTCAACAATGGGAGTCGAGAATTCTTCTTGGCTATCCAAAGCATTAATCATATTAATATCAAGAACTTCACAATTGCTTTCAGCCAGTAATCTAGCTAGACCTTGGCCTTTGATCAGCTTAGTGGGTTTTATCTCTAAATCATATTCAAGAATAACAGCAATCCATTTACCTCTCTTACCATCTGGGTCCTGTGTTAGAATGTCCTTAACAACTGAATTTGGGACAAAGGAAATGATATGAGAGTGAAGGATGTATACCCTAAAGTCTTTTAAAGCCTTAACCAAAGCAAAAGCTTGCTTTTCCATAATGTTATACTTCAGAGGGGCATCCCTCAATGCCTTACTAAAGAATGCAATAGGCTGCTCTTGTCCTTGTGGATTTTTCTGTAAAAGGACAGCAACTATGGTGTGCTCTGATGCAAATAAGAAGATAATAAAATCTTTTGAAAAATCAGGACTTATTAGAACCGGTGCTTTAGTTAACGCTTGTTTCACTAGTTTAAAGGATGTCTTTGCTTCCAAGGTCCATTTTACCCCTTGCTCCTTCTTCAACATGTTTGTGATATTCCTAAGGAGCTCAGCCAAGTTGGGGATGAACCTTCTCAAAAAGTTGATCTTCCCGATGAAAGATTGCAACTCCTTGATATTTCGAGGATGAGAGATTTGCAATATAGCTTCAATCCTCTTTGGATCAATCTTTATACCCTCTTCCGAAATGATGTGGCCAAGAAGTTTACCTTCTTGGAGACCAAATAGTGTCTTCTTAGGGTTTAAGGATATTCCAAACTTTCTGCATTTCTCGAAAACTTTTCTTAAATTTTCTAAGTGTTCTTCATCTGTTTTTGAAAACACAGTGACCTCATCTAGATAGATAATGATGAAGAAGCCCAGTTCTTTCGAGAATGTTATGTCCATGGCTCTTTGAAAAGTTTCTCCAGCATTCATTAGACCAAAAGGCATTTTCACATACATGAAAGTGCCCCATGGTGTAGTAAAGGCTGTCTTTAATTGATCAGCAGGGTGAACCAAGATCTGATTATACCCTGAATAGCCATCAAGCAAAGAAATTCTTCTAGACCCTACCACCCTTTGTAAAATATGATCCATCTTGGGCAAGGGGTAGTTGTCCTTCAATGAAGCTTTGTTCAAGTCTCTAAAGTCTATACAAAGCCTGATTTCTCCGGTCTTCTTCCTAACAGACACCAGATTAGATACCCACTCAGAATATCTAATAGGGACAATAATACCAGCATCATACATTTTCATGATTTCCTTCTTAACCAAAGGCAACTGCACAGGGTTTATTCTGCGCAGTTTCTGTTTGAATGGTTTTTGGTTTTCTCTAAGATGGATTTTTTGCTGTATTATTTCAGTGTCATAGGACTTAATATCTTCGTAACTCCATGCAAAAACATCAGAAAATTCTTTGAACAACTCTATGTATTTGAGTTTAATGTGAGCTGGAAAAGTTTTGGACAGTTTGATCATTTTTGGTTTCCCTTCACTGCCAATATTGCACTCCTCTACCTCAGTCTCTACAGGTTCCAGTTTTGGTTTATTTGCCACATCGTTAAAATCGAACAACTCTTCTAAAGGGGCCAGACCCTTGGGCAAACTTTCTTCTTTGGAGTGAAAAGTTTCTAACTCCTTTGTTTCTAACTCTACATTCGTTTCTGCTTCACTTTCAAGTTTGCTAGATAACAGGTTTATATTAGCAAGTTCCGGAGACGGTTCTTATTTATCAAGAAAATTTTCTTCCTTGTAGTCTGCTTCATAGTCTGTGTCCGAACCGTTTAGTTCGAAATCATTTCTGAATTGCATGAAGTCTTCTATTTGTTTGTCATTTTCAAACACCTGCCAATATTTTTCGTTATCAGGCACGGCTGGTCTAAATTTTATTAGAATTGTGCTGTCTCCGGTTTCATATGGCGTCAGACATGTTCTAGCTGCAAAGGCTAAATTGTGGGCTGTAATATTTTCTTTTCTCGGGACAAAAATTAATTCAGACTCATCGAAAGTTTCTAAAAGGTCCACGACATCATTTCGATAGGCCCTAAGTCTGGGGTGATGAGCGTTATATTCCCCATTGACTTGCCTAATGATTAATTCCGAATCCCCGTGAATTTTAATTTTCTTGGATCCTAACGTTTTCAACAAATGTAAGCCTAATAGAAGGGATTCGTATTCCGCTATGTTATTGGAACACTGGAAGTTTAATTTACAGGAAATACATTCGGTGTGGTTGCTTACAGTGTTGCGAATCCAGACACCTGCACCAGCGTTATTTCTATTCCATGACCCGTCAAAATGCATACTCCATAGGGGACTGTTTTCAGTTTCGTCTGTTTGGCGAATGTCCTTTTCAACTACGGTGCCTTGTGATTGTTCATGATTAGCAGCACCCCATTGAATTTGTTTTATCTCTTCAAATTTTTCAGTGAATGGAGATGTGCTTTCTTGACTATCAATGTTCAAAGGTAAAGGACACATAGTTTGTAGCTCGAGACCTGTGTTCTGTTCACTAGATTGTACAAGTTCACCAAACTATTTCGACAGTTCCGTGGTATTTACCTCCTCCTCTCTATCGACCATTAATCCTGATAACGTGATTTTTTCACTAAGTGCTTCATCGTTAAACATGATAAAAGAATCAAGGCCTGTACTTACGGAATAGAGAGGAGAGTTTTGAGGTCTGTCTTGACTTGTGACCGTGTATTGCATATGAGACTCCCTATAAAGTCTTCTAGTCTGATTGAAAACAGGGATAGTCGCATACGTCATGTCCATTTGCATAGTCCCTTGTAACTTAGCCCCCCAAGATCTTGATAAAAGCATTCCATACTTTGGGGGTACATCAGCCACAACAACATCCATAACTAAGCATTTGGATGGAATCTGGGCTAGGTTAACACAAAGGTCTTTGATCAATCCTAAACACTTGACTCTGCTTGAGTCAAATGAGTAAAGATCTTTATAAGGTCTGGTGATTTCAAGACCCAGGCTCTCCATTACAGCTTTTGGCATTAAATTATGGGAAGTGCCTGAGTCATGCATAGCGTTGTGTAGAATTTTGTCATGAATGTTCAAACTTACATAAAAGGGAGGGACAGGTCCCTCTTGAAACTTACCTTCAATCTTTGGACCAAAAATAAGCTCTGGCTGGTCATCATTAAGATTGAGTGTATCCTCATTTTCTTCTATGTTCAAAGCCTTAAAAATTTTGGACCTATATACATGTTGGGCAGCTAACTCAGTCAAAGGAACAAAAATTTTGATCTTTGAGATTTCTTGTTCCAGGCTTAAAGGAATTTGATTCTTTAAGGTGTTGGTTTCAGCCTTGTTTGCTGCCACTCTATCAGCAACAACAGCTTGCTGATTCGTTTTATCTACAGTTGACACAACGGTTGAACAAGGAGTACTAGCTGAAGTGTTAGTACTACTGATGTTTGCACTCTGTTTTTCAAAATTTGGAGTGTCTTTCTCTTTACCTTTACCAGAATTAACAGCCATCATTTTGTCCTTTTTTTTTACTGTTTTAGGCTTGGTTGTAGTGCTGTTTTGAGAAGATTTTTCAGAGGTTTTGGTGTTGGGGGTTTGTTGACTAGATTTACTTCTGAGTTCATATTCTTTTGAAGGTTCTGTGATGGAATTTTCCATGTCTTGATAACAATTTTCATCATCATCTCATTTGTCATCATAAGGTGTGTAAAGCCCTTATTTCCTATCATAATGAACCTCAAAGTCATCATCATTTACCCCAAATAGGTTAATATCATCCCCCTCTGTCATTTCATCTATTTCCTCAACCTCAATTACGTAGTTTTGATGAAAGGGAGGAGTGATCTACTGATCATCTTCCCTAGGTCTGCTTAGAGGCTGTTTTCTTCTTATATTCTGATTCTGGTTTTGGTTTCTGTTTTGAGGAGCAGTTTGGTTTTGACTTGCTTGTGCTCTCTCAGGAATGCTCATTTTCTTCATCATTTCTTCCATCATTCTTTCCATCTTTGAGCTTGAGGTAGTAGGTGTGGATTCCTCTCTGAAAGATACCCTCTTTTCAGCTTTCATCCTTGCTCTCTTCTCCATCAGGTTGACTTCCACAGAAAGAGCACCTCTTTGCATGTCTTCGAGGGTTGCAAAATCTCTCTCTCTCTGAGTGAATAGGTCATGTCGGCATCAAACCCTTCAGGAAACTTGTTTAAGGCTGAGCCTTGTGGAGGTTTTAATTTTTGGGAGAGTGCATTATACACGCTATTAAATCTAGTACAATAGGCTTGTACCCTCTCCCCAAGGTTTCTATGGAGATTTTTGTAGTCAGCAAGAACTTGGAGAGGATTCTTCCTCACTTCCCATTTGTTTAAGAAATTTTGATGGAAGCCTTGGAGATTTTTGATACTATGGGGGGCTAGGGCTTTAAACCATTTTCTTACTTCTCCCCCTAAACTCTGAGCAAAAAATCTGACTTTGACAGAATCATCATCGATTTCATTTCTGTCAAAGTAGTCATTCATCTTATCCACATGTTGTGATGTTGTTGTAGCGTTGCTAGCATCATATAATGGAATTTTGGACTGATAGTCCTGTGGAAGATTGACTAATGGCACAGGAAGGACTAAGGGAGCATACCATGCTGCCATGATATGTGGTGGAGGTGGATTGACAAGAGGGGGTGAGGGCTGAAGTGAAGTGGTTTGAGCGATGGATGAAGGATGAAAATAACTGGATGGGACTGTAGTAGATTGCTAAGCTGACCTTGGATGAGAGACACCTAGATTATAAAGAACATGTAAATCAGGAGGTGTTGATTCTCTTCTACCAGGATGTTCACTTGTCTCCGGGGATGAAAGTGAAGACTCAGAGTCTAGCTGTATTATATCATCAAATGACCTAGTTCTGAATGGATTTACTAAGTCAACTTGTGATTTTTATAGAGCCGAAATATTTTCAGGGATTGAATTAACTCTCAAGGGTGATCTAAAAACAGTTGATAATTTAACCTTAGGAGACTTCCAAATGATACTTTTTGGGTCATCAACTATCTCAGGTGGATTAGGGTCCAGATGGGCTCTAGTGTGAATCTTTCTAGAAGCCACTATGCTGCGTTTTTTAGACCCGAATAAACAAGACAAGTTCAACCAGATATGACGATCTTTAAGAGGTTAACTAATCTGTTTACGCCAATTTAATCCTACAGTCCTCTAACTGAGTTTTAAATGATGTTATGATGACAAGGGTTCTTCCCAGTGGAGTCTTAAGGTCTGTTAAGGATTGTGGAGTCGCCAAGTGGAATTTTTTAGCTCCTTTGGAGGTAAAAGCTTTTATGGTCCACCACCATGTTTATTGAATACCAATCTGAAAAATTTTTAGGTTTTCTGAGTTGTTTTTAGTAGTGTGGTTTTTAAGAATATCCTAACTCTGCTTCAAAACTTAGCTATGGTTGTGAGACAAAGATAATTTACTCTTATGGCTAAGCCAGCTGATTTTTCAAGGTTAGATAAAGTCTTATGAGAATCCTAGGGTTTGCCTAGCTTGTCACTGATTCAAACAAGTTTCATCATGATTACCATTTCTATGGTAGTGCTTGAAAAGGCTGCTTCTTACTCACAAAGTTTTATTGAATCAAGGGTTTTCTGATGTCTCTAAAAGGTGTTAAAAACACTCAGAGTTCCCGAGTGGAGTCGCCAGAAATGTTAGGGATCTGTAATTTATTAGCAAGATTGGCAGAGTCCAATTACAAAAACAACATCGTTTCAACCAACTTTTGGATTCTAGGATCTAGCCCTCCTAAATCTGGAGAGGGATCTCTCCAATAAGTGCAAAGATGTATTTGTCTTTGAAGTTTTGGGTAAAAATGTTAGGCTAGTTATGAAGGTCAAGGGTTTGTTTTGTTTTTTGGATGGTTGAGCATGAACGTTACTTGAGGGGAAAGTTCTAAGTGCAAAAATTTCAAAAGTGAGAAGTTGTAAGCGAATAGAACAGCTTTGGCTGATAGATAGATATAACGCTGGTTTTTAGTCCATTGGGCTATGGAGTCCTGTCTGGGCTTTAATTGAGCAGCAACGTCAAGGGTAATCCAAGGGGAAATTCATCTATATCACAAGATTATTGAGATTAAAATGATGGAATGGAAACAATAAAGTGTTGGAAGGGTGGAAACTGATAATAATTTCTCAAGGGATTTCTAGTCAGTCCAAACAAGAAAAAGCCTCTTAAGTAACCGTTTAAAACCAACCAAGAACAGGGCTAACCATAAACTTCTTGGGCAAGTCTGTATTAAAGCAGCTTAATTGACAAACAATCCAGTAATCCACATAATTACTTTCAAAAAGTATGAAAACACATAAGAGAGACACAATGTAACCTTAAGATCAGATAAGGTACTTTTAAACCTAGTCTGCTTTCAGTCAACACCAAGGGAAACTTTCAGAATCTACCTTTGGAGAAAAGAACCTAGGAATCAGGGCAAACCATATCTTCTCTAGTCCAACTTTAATAGCAAATAATGGAAATCACATTCAAGAACAATGTTTAAGAAAACATAAGGACGAGGGAACGCCAACATCCCTAACTGTTTAACCTGTATTGAATCATTCTTAAATAAAAAAAATTGAGGAAAACATTAAGATAAATATTTCTCAGCCAGAGAAGGTTACGGATATACAGTAGATCCTAACCCTGTTTAAACTGTTCTTTACAGCAGAATATGAAAAATATGGCATATATAGAAGGAAAAACAATTAACAAAGAAAGAAGCACTTCACCAGTAATATAGACCAGGATCCCAAGAAAAAGCTTGTTATTGATGTCAAACCAGTTACAGTCTTCAAGTCCAATGTTTCAGTTCAGCAATCATCTTCACTATTCAGCCTAACTACTCTATCACAAACAGAGCTTCAAGGGCCAGTGAACACTATGTACAAATAGAAGTCTTGAGCTCAAATGTATTTCAAAGTTCTGCAACCAATAGTTTCTCATTTTCTACTGAGGTATTTATAGAAAAATGAGGAGGTGAGAAAAAAGATCTCAAGGGTCATTAATACAGATTAAATGACTTCTCGGCCCTTTGAGGGGCTCGATAGAGAATTGAATAGGTGGACTACTGTATTAATGTTTTACAATTATGAATTTAAAACTCGATGGGAGTCTTATTTGACTTTGAGGCTCTGTGTGCTGTGTGGAGTAACTCCGTAGATATTTTATGCGTTGATTTCATTGCAGAAGTAAATTCCTGGCTGTGCTGGAGGTGAATATCAGATTTTCTTCAATAACTTTGGCCTCTGTTTGAATGGTTTGAGGCAACAGGTGGCTTTTATGGTAGCCGAGGAATTAATTCGCCTCAGATGTGGCGGTGGAGGCTTTCTGTCCTGATAAAACACTTTTTAGATTTTCTTTAAACTGTGTTTTGAGTCGGGGATTAGGCTTTTGATAACCGTCTTAGCCGTAATCCCTGTAATATTGTCTTCAATCTTCATCTGCTGCTCTTTCTTCAAAAACCGATACTCTTTAACTGTGTTCTGAATAGAACAGTGTCTTTTCGATGTGCAGGTCGCGCGGGGCTTTTTAAGGCATCAATGCCCATGGAACACTAATAAAATGTCGAATCCGACCCGTAAATGATTCTTTTTAATAGTCCGAAGGCGCAGGAAACATGTCTCCCAGCCTTCGGCCTTTCTCTTCAATACAGCGAAAAAACCTGCAAAACACAAAAAACAATTAAGAAATCCTGCGGAATTAGGTTTAAACTGCTTCAGCTGGCGGGGAAAGAGTGTAGCCGTTGGATTTGGACACGTGGACGGTCCAGATCTAATCCGGAGATCGCAATCGGCGGGGAGAAACAAAGGGTGCGATGGAAATTGCTGATGCGATTGCGCGATCGGGGAGGTTAGTGCGATCAAGCGATGACCGTTGATCTGAGGATCAGATCAAAGGCGGGGAAAGAATCGGAGGGATGGGCAATCGAGGGAACAAAAAATAAAATACATGCGATTGAAAACTTTGCGATTTTGCGCAGGCCGTTGATCTAAGAATCAGATCAACGATGGAAAGTGAATCGGGGAATGGTTGATCAGCGGAAATTAAAAATGGACGCGAGGCAAGAGTTGTGATGCGATGGAAAGCTCTGATGCGATAGAGCGATGGTCGTTCGATCTAAGGGTCAGATCAACGGCGGGGAGCGAATCGGAGGAATCGCAATCGGAGGTTGAGAAAGGCGTGATGCGATTGCGCAATCGGAAGAAAGACCGATGCGATTGAGACATGCGATGCGATTGAGCATTGATCGTTTGATCGGTCAGTGATCAACGGTGGAGATGAAACAGGGGGAAAACCATTTTATATATATATAAAAACCAAAGTTTTCAATACAAAACAAGGTTTAATGGATCGGGGGCGAAATATTTTTATGTAAAGGGAATAGGCGCCCGATTGCGGGGCCGTGGGGTATATGAAACGTGATACGGTCGGGCGTATATAATACAAAGGGCCTAATCGCAATCGGAGCTTTTGGGCCCGGCCTTCCTAATCTACCCATTTTATTTCTCCGATCGCGATTGCGCGGTCTTTTTGATCAACCCATTAAAGTATTTCAACATGTGACTTAAGTTTTTAAGTTAAAACTTTGGATAAATGGGTTTTTAACTATGGAAAAGTGATTTTCATAAATGGAAGAAAAAGATCTATGAAAATAAGGGAGTTTTATGAAGAAAAAGGGGGAACAAATGAAGGTTTGAGAAGGGGGAAAAATGATGATCTTTCAGCAGTCTTTCACTTGGAATCAGCAGAATTTAAATGAGAACAGAAATGAGGATTTTGGACAGAGGCATGAGGCCTAAAGAACTCTTCAAGAGCTAACAATTTTTAGTAATAAAATTTGTTCTTTGAAGGCTCAAAAAGTCTTAGCCGCCTTTTGCTATAACAAATTGTATAGGTGGCTAACACCCCCTAAAGGAAAAACTCCCTTACTCAAATTGGACATTAAGTTTTAACTTCCCATGTATAATGGTGAGGTAAATGCAAAGAAGTTGGATAATTGGATTCGTCAATTCGAGGTTTATTATATAATTTAGAACCTACAATAAGGTGACATAAAGATATAGTTGGCTTCATTGAGGCTAGAAGGAGCAGCACTAGTCTGGTGGGAAGCAAAGACTCAAGAGGAAATGTGAATCCATGGTAAGATATCCATTTCTTTGGTTGATTTTATTTCTTCCATTAAAAGACAGTTTTATCCTTTACCTTACATTAAAAAATCCATTATAATTTGGAAAAAATTTAGGCAACTCAAGGGTCAAACAGTTCAAGAATATACCCAGGATTTTAGGAAAAGGGCTTTGTTGTTAGGAATAAACTTGAATTCCCAAGACTCTCTATTGAAATGCATTCGAGGTTTACATTCTTATTTGAGACACACTATCCTTATGTTCAACCCAAGCAATTTAGATGAAGTTTTTTTGCAAGCCACACACCTTGAAGCAAGGGGAAAGTAAATTCAGGAAGAGGGTAGTAAGAAGAATCCATTCAAGGGTAAGGAGAAAGAGAGGGGAGGAAAATGGAAGGAAAAGAAGAATGCAAGTGTTAATAAATAAGGGGATAAAACTACATGCAAACATTGTTCCAAAGAGGGGCATGATGAAGCCCATTGTTGGAAAATACATCCTGAATTAAGGCCTAAGAAACCAAACAACAAGGGGATACAAAATATGACTGTTACCACACAACATGATCTTGGATATGATTCTGGTGATGAGACCAAGATTACAGCCATGGTCACAAAGGGAAAATAAGACATAGCAAGCACTAGTTCCTCGAATTTTCACAACAACACTCCAAATGGAGAAACAAGGATAGAGTTGTTCCATGTAAGGGTGATCTCAAATCATACAAATATTGATGCATTATTTGATAGTGGGTCACAAGCGAACTTAATCTCATAAGAATTAGTCAAAAAGCTTAACCTTGAAACTGTACCTCATCATAAGCCATATCCTTTGGGTTGGATAGTCAAGAATGCAAATTTACAGGTTACAAGGAAATGTATATTCAGGTTTTCCATTACTGCAAATTTTGTTGATGAAGTTGAGTTAGATGTGATTTCACTTGACATTTCAGGAATTATTTTTGGAATCCCATATTTGTATGACTAGAAATTGGTATTTTATCTCCATGAGAACAAATATCATTTTCTCAAGGATGGGGTGGAGTATATTGTGAGAGCTCATCGCAAAAATTTGAATATTTCTTTGGTTAATGCAAGGCATATGAAGAGACTAGTTAATGCAAGTAAAAATTTTGTGCTTCTCATGATCAAGAAAAAGAATGATATGGAAAATGAATATTTTTAAGGTTATGATGAAAAATTAAAATCTAATTTTTTTGATGTGGTAAGTCAGCATGGCGAGATATTTCAGGAGCCAAATGGGTTACCTCCCAAGAGGGGAATTCATCATGAGTTATAGCTACAGCAAGATGTTCCACCTCCAAACATTGGCATGTATCGCATCTATATAATGGAGAGCATGGAAATCAAGAAGAAAATTCAAATTTCTGAACAAAGGTATCATTTTCCCATCTACTTCGCCATGTGGTTCATTGATTGTTTTGGTGCCAAAGAAGGATGGTACTCAGTGCATGTGCGTGGATATTTCCATGCACTGAATAAAATCACAATAAATAATTGCTATCCACTCCCAAGAATTGATGATTCGCTTGATCAGTTAAGGTATGTAAAGTATTTCACTAAGTTATACTTATGAAGTGGTTATCATCAAGTTAGAATAGTTGAATAGGACATTTGGAAAACCACATTTAAAACTAGACAAGGATTGTTTGAGTGGCTTGTTATGCCATTCGGTCTTACCAATGCTCTAGCTACTTTCATGAGAGTTATGAATGATGTATTGAGACCATTTCTAGATGATTTTGTCATTGTTTACTTAAATTATATTTTTTATATTCAGCAAATAAAGAGATGAACATGTCATGCATGTGAACAAAGTACTTGATGTCTTGAAAAAAGAATAGTTATTTTTAAAGATATCAAAGTGTGAGTTTGGCAAGACCTATTTAGTGTATTTGGGACACATTTTTGGAGGAGGTGAGCTAAATATAAACCCCTCTAAGGTTGGGGTCGTTATGAATTGGCCCTAGCTCAATATAGTTACGGAGGTAAGAATATTTCTTGGGGCAGCACAATATTTAAGGAAATTTATTGCTATTTTTTCTTCCATTGCGACTTTGTTACATGCATTGACAAGTGTCAATAAAGTCTTCCATTTGGGAGATATACAGCAAAAATAATTTGATGCTTTAAAACAAAAGATCAATTCAGCACCGGTATTGGCTCTTCCGGATCTTAGATATCCACTTGAGATTCAAACAGATGCTAGTGATTACGCCATGGGAGCAGTTCCCATGCAGCATGGTAAGCCCATTTCGTTTCATTCCGAAATTTTTAATGAATTTGTGACTAATTATCCCACTTATGACAAAGAGTTATATGCATTGGTACAAAGTGTAAATAAATGGAAACACTATTTGATGGGGAAGGGGACCATTATCCATACCGACCATCAACCATTGCAGTACTTACAGTCAAAATCAAAGCTGCAGCAATCAAGACACTTTAGATGGAGGGGATTTCTACAACAATTTCATTTGGCTATCAGGTATAAAAATGGAATCTACAATAAGGTAGTTGATATGCTCTCTAAGCCTATTTTCAATTTGTTTATTATACTTGAGCACGATTTTGTTATGCATGAAAGTTACATTGAACAATATTCATATGATAATGACTTTCGAGATGTGTATGAAAGCTTGATTCAAGGAAACCAAATTGAAGAGTTAGATTACCATGTACATAACAGTTTGTTGTATCACTTGGGAAAGTTATGTATTCCACAGGGAGAAAGAAATAGTATCATAAGAGAAGTGCACACTTCACTGATTTCTGGACATTTTGGTGTGAGGTAAGACGATAGCGAATCTCCAAATTTATTATTATTGGTCACACATGTTTGATAGTTTATCTTGTTTCATTAGAGGATGTTATATGTGTGCAATAAGAAAGCCTAGAAATAGGAAACTAGGATTTTACACTCCACTTCTGGTAACTTCATGCCCACGGGAGAGTATCTGAATGGATTTTGTACAAGTTCTTCCAATGTCAAGGAAAGGTCATGACTACTTGTATGTAGTTATAGATAGGTTTAGCAAAATGTGTATTTTGATGCCATGTAAAAAGCAAATTACGGCTGAACAAACATCTTATCTTTTCTTTCAAAATGTTTGGGTTCATTTTGGTCTTCCTACTTCTACTATAAGTGATCGAGATTCTCGATTTGTTGGGAATTTTTGGTCAAATTTGTGGGACATGATGGACACTAAGTTGAAGAAGAGTACAGCCTTTCATCCACAAACAGATGGTTAGACCAAGGTGGTTAACAAGACAATCATTCATATTCTTAAAGGATATTGCAACAAACATCCCAAGTTGTGGGATGAATAGTTGCATTACATTCAACATGCATACAACAGGGAAAAACATTATTCTACAAACACATCGCCATTTGAGGCATGTCTTGGGTACTTGCCAAGATCGCCATTGGACTTCATCTTTGGGAAATATGTTTCTATTGATGGTCATAGTGACATAGATAAAGCAAAGAAGTGCATTGAGAAAATTCAATTGGTACATCACATAGTGCAATAACAGCTTGAAAAGAGTCAAAGCAGCTACAAGGCAAGGCGTGATAAACACCGTGTTGATCATAAATTCCAAGTTGGTGATGAAGTTTGGTTATATATTAGCAAAGAGAGACTTCAAGGGGAAGGTAAAAAGATTAATCCAATCCGTTATGGTCCTTTTAAAATTCTGGAAAATATTGGTAACAATGCATTTAAGCTAGATTTGCCTCTTTATATGCAAATATACTATGTTTTTAATGTTGATAATTTGAGATTGTTTGAGCCTCCGTTGATTTTTTTATCAAGAAGAGCATGTTCATCTTCCATCAATAGATGATCTCTCGCCATAATATCTTGATAAACTTCAGCAAGATCTTATACTTGACAGAAGAACCAGAACTTCAAGGAGAGGGAATGTTGAATACCTTTGAGTGGGAATCAAGGGGGGAAATCCTTCTAAGGCCAAATGGATGGAGATTGAGAAGTACCCTCACCTGTTGAAAAATTGATAGTATCTTTTGGGTTCCAAAAGGATTCTAGTGGGGAGGAATGATCAGGTGCTAGTGTTAAGCTAAAAAATGTAAGTGCTTAGAATCGATTGGAACCTGAACACCTACTAAGAGATTATCACCAAAAATCTGGCGCAATCCGTTTCATCAAAAACTGACTCTATATGTGAAATTTATAGCCTGTTGTTTGTTTTCCTAAACAACTAAAAAATTTGCAAAAGTGACAGAATAGTGACATGGCAACCTAGTCAACAAAAAATAATATTTTGGGAATCTTTCTTCAATTTTCCCAATGACACTGTGACAAGTGTCACTTCATGGTTGGTTTCTAAGTGGGTGATTTTTTGCATTCTTATTGGTTTGCGAGAGAACCAATGACATGAGGACACGTGGCTAGCCCGGAGGCCGCCACGTGCCCCATTCCAAGGTTTGAATTCAAACTAAGTCATGGTCGAAATATTTTATATGGTTTAAATCATATGAAACGGTGGGAAAAATTTATACACAGGCAGAAGGGCGGACGTCAGGGTCGACCCCGCAACCTCCCCCGCACTAACCACAAGCCATACCACTACGTCTGCGTCGAAGTTCTTATATTATAATGGCTTTGGTTTATATTTGAATTAATTTGGTTTGCACTGTCAGGCGAAGGAGGGGGCCAGCCCCCTCACAACAAGACCACAGTGCTACGACCAGGAGCGGGGACTATTAATAATGTGTGGGGTTAACTCCGTAATGCGGGTTTTAATTAATCCATAAACATGTATTTGTGCTAATCATATTTTCTTAATTGCGGATTATGTAAAACATGCTTAGATCATTTAAAACATGCTTATCTCCCACTTAACCTTTAATTAAGCTAGTTTAATTCGGTGGCCAGTTTGGCAGAGTTGTCCATTTGCGGCGGCACTCCAAAATTAGTGGCGCTGACTGGATTTCTCTCTAATTTTGGAGGATATTCCTAGGGAAAATTTGAATGAAGCATAATGGAGCAAATTTTGACAATTTGTTGTCTTAGAAAGAGTCTATCCTAGCATATTTGGATGTTTTAAGCATGTTGGAGTATATTTTAGGAGCAGTAGAGGATTGTAAACAACACTTTTTTCCATTTTGAGCTAATACAAAGGCCCAAGCCATAGAATCTGGACCAAGGAGATGTAGCCTAGGAGGGGTGAACTCCTTCATCAAAATCAGTGTTAATGGATCATTTGATGGTTTGTTGTACATTTTAATGTTGTTGCTCAGCATTATGTTTTAATGTTATTATGCTCATGGATTTAACATAAAACTCAATACATTTACATGTTTAACACTCACAAACACCTCAAGAAACCTATGCACATGAAGCAAAAGATCAACAATTTATATATAATTTTGAAGATGAAATTAGCACAACAAAACTAACATTCAAGTTCAAATCATGTACCATCAAAAAAACATTACCATGCTATTTATGTCATTTTTCCTTCCTGGAGTCATTTCCATTACCTGCATCATAAGCAGTTGCTTAAATTATCTTAGTTCCCACTAGTAAACTATGTTTCCATTGTATAAGGAGTTTCTACAACAAATTCATCATGAAAATGCATGTTTGAATACTTAGGTAATTCATTCCTTATAGTCAAATTTTCTAAATAAGTTTGAATAAAAATCTATTCAATTACATGAGTTGAATTTTCAATCAACGTGCTAGTTGACACATTATTCGACATAGTATATTGATCAATCAAATTCAAAATTCCTCACAATTTCAAATGAAACACAATTGAACTCATAGAAGAGGGTTCAACAAGGAAACACCTAAATTCTTCTCATCAAATACAACATCCCTCTCATAAATAAGTTTTTGTTTGAGTAGATAAAACAACTTGTAGGTATTCAACGCAGCAAATTAGTTACAATAATAAAATCATGACTCTTCATATCCAACTTTTTCTTATCATATCAAATATGAACACAAAATTTACATATAAACATTATGAGTTTTCTAACTTGTTGAGAAATCTAGGGCATTAGGATTAGGAGATTTCTTTTTGATGATAATTGCTTGTGAATTTTTTTTACTTATTTAGATTAAGATCTTCTATTTAGTTAGATTATTATAGTATTCTTCTTCATCAAACAACTACAAAATCATAGACAATAAAGAGACAAGAGACACAGAATATAGGTGATCATCCAGCGCCAAAGCCACTCCAACTTGAGAGGAAAACCCAAAACAAATTATTCTTCTTATAAAGACTTCAAATTGATGAATACCAATACCAAGACCCTTGACACAACAACCTCTCCAAGACCAAGTCACAAGGTCCTTCTTCATTGCTTCTTCTTATCTCCCAAGTCAAAAAAATTCAAACTATCTTCATGCACTGCGATTCTTGGATACCTTGAAATTTCAGTTCCTTTCCACAGACCTACAATTCGTACTTCTAAAATTTCACAAGTGGGAGGTGAGGGAGAGAGTTTAGAGATGATTTCCTCCTTTTCTTTACTTTAAGACTTCTCTTGGTGATCTCGGCTAGCAAGGGAGCTGGAATGGAGACCCTTTTGATGACTTTCTCAAGGACTAATATGTTACTGCTGCAGAAACCTAGTTTCTGCCACACGTGCGAGGATATTAATCCCAAAAACAGTGCCAAACAACTTCGCTCTCCTTCCATTCCTTCTCACTGGATATGTGATTGTTATCCTTATGATTCTCGTGCTCATTTTCTTGCTTCAGATGCTTGACTAAATTATACCCTAAGTGAGGCCAAGATTCCCTATATTTAATGGTATGTCCATCTAAATAAGTTGACTTATACTTTCACATGGGACGACATGCTTTTCCAAAAACATATTCATCCTTTTTAGAACGCTGACATGAGTAATAGCTTGTGACAATGCCTTGGAGGTTTATTTACACAATAAAAATTAATTTTTACAATAGGTAACATGTCTTCAATACATGAAATTGACTTCCTATACTTTATCACTTGATTTCCTTGTCTTTCTAGGTATGTTGATATTAATGACAAAGGGGAAGATTGTTGATTATGTTGTCATTGATGTCAAAGAGGATGTAGGTGCCAGCAGTTACAGGATGTAGATATCGCCATTGATGTCAAGTATAGTTGGAGGTTATTGATATGACACATGTAATGATGATGGTTCAGGATGACTAAGATGATGCAGTTAGATGATGTCACTAGATGATGCAGCCAGAGGAAACCCTAACACTAGGGGTTTGGTTTCCTAGACGATGGACACACCCTACAATTGTTGAGGATTTTGATGATATATATTAGTCAGTTTGTCTTTGAGACTCTCGCCATCATATTCTCATTGTCATGTTGATTTTGGTGGTATGTGTAGAATCTCGTGGACCTTCATGGTTTGAGAGAAATGCTTAGTCAAAGTTGAATACCCACTCTATGGACCAAAACCCAAAAGGGTTGTTGAAGTGGAAATTTCATTGATATGATTATGTGGCATACCAGCACTGAATGATGATTATGTGGAATCAAGTGTGATGACATGGAAACACAATATTTGATCACAAAATAAGGATGTATTATTGTTGATGTGGTAGCATTATATTAATGGACAATTTCTTCTAAGTAGAAAATTTAAAAAGTCATATTATTAAAAATTAGAATTTCAAAAATATATGTTTTGGCTCCATAATGTTTAAAATTGAAACATTGATATCACTAGCACGTACAATTACCTGAGGGTGAAATTCTCAGGTCCCCGCTTCAGTTTGCGACCAGCGCTTCAGCCTTAGATTAACAGAGGATATGGATCCGTAGCCCTTCTCGAGAGATAGTGCTTTCGACATCACTTCCAGGACATCTCGTCCAAGATGAGCCTCATGGACACCTTGGTCTGTCCCACTGTTCTATATGGCTAAGAGACTTGGGGACCGTATTTACTTGAGTCGAATTGGTCTTCAGCTGAGAGAGTCCAACCTCTTCTCCTCCGCCGCATCATTAGATGCAAACATATAGTACCTCGGCACATCATCCTTGCAGAGTTTTGAGCTCAGCACTTTCGGCTTGAGACAGTCTTTAGTCTAGTCTCATTCTTGCATTGTGTTCGAGGCTTTGTAGACTCGATACAGAGTAGGAATCAGTACCCTTACTTGGCATATTTCTCTTCTAAGACTATTGCTCGTTCTACTCCCTCGGGTCAGGCTAGATGTTGTTTTAGAGGATTTTCATATCTCTTAGAATCAGTGGGAATTCATTTGGACCTTCTCCCTCCTTTCTGATATTCCTTAGATGCTCTTAGTCACCTTTTACCTACTAGAAAGGTGTTGAAGAGGACATCTATAAGTTGTTTGTCTAGGTCACCTGGGTCAATCCTCCGAGAGGGTTGCGCCTAAAGATGGCCTTCTACGTTGAGCACTTTTTGGAGTTGAGAGACAAGCTCATTTTTCGACCCCAGTACATGTTTCACCATTGGATGCATGCTCTTCACTTTCCTCTAGGCCAGTTCAGAGTAGGCTCTTATAGACTTCGGGCAGAGACAGACCACCAGATTGATAGACTAGACATAATCTTCCATGTATGTCATTTAAAGGATGTGGAGACTAAGGTGCACTTCATTTTTGGATGCCCTGTCTACTATGAGATCAAAAGAAGGTTATATTGCTTGTTCAGAGATACTCAGACCCTCACCATTTTTTTCAGGTATCATGATCAGATATGTTTGGCACTATATATGCAAGAAGCTCTCAGCTTTTGAGCGCATATTCTTCAGTCTCCCATCAGAAAAAACCCCACACATAGGATCAAGACATTTTTCAGGGTACTACCTTCAGATAGGGGCACCAAAGAGACCGATTGATATAAGTTCGTATCCATGCTCTATATCAATGAGGATCTATGGAACCTCACCCTGCCACATGAGATTTTAGCAAAAAATCTGTCTCATATATGTTCCTGGGAGACAGAATAGGTCCTCCAGACCTTAGTAGTGCACGAACTCCCACATGAAACGATCTAGCGAACAATATGCACTTTCCACCGACCCTTCATTGGGCCAACAGACTTTGTGGAGTTTCTTTAGTGTTCATTCATTCTCGGATGTCAAGAGAGATGGGTTTGATCCTAAGACCCATTAGCTCCTAGATATTCTCCGCCAGGGCATTCCATACATTGTATTTTTATGTTCTTGCATTGTACCTTTTATATTCACGCATTGTATCTTTATCAGAGATATTTTAGTTCTACTACATTGTATGGACATCATTGTACTCAGCAGTCCCTTTGACCTACTTTGTGGTCATTAGTTGGACATAAATATAATTATCTTATCTTATCTAAACCCTAGGTCGGATCCTTCCCTAGAAGTTTCTATGACCACTATATTAAAATAAATAGAGAGAGAGAGAGATTTGCTAGCTCTAAAATGAGTGGAGTGAATGTCGATCCATAGTTACATCACATGTGGCCTGCAGCCTTGAGGAAGATTAGACGTGAAGGAAATTTGAAAATTTTTGGGTATTATATTTACTTAATAATTTGTATGGGACCTGTCATTTGACTTAGGTCAAAATTTCTTATTCTCTACTTCTTTTATATAATGGAGTACAACAAACTTGAAACTTTTCAGCCTTATACATTCAGATTTTTCCTCTGTTATCAATCTGAAAAAAACCCATAATATTTCACTGCTTGTCATCATAAACCAGCTACAAATAATTACATTAAACAGTGTGTTCAAAATGAGGCTTTTCTTCTTAAGAAACATAATTCACATCACATAATAAAACTCTATCTGAACCTCAACTTCCTACTCAATTACTTCATTATGCTACTATGTTTTAAGAATAGTTGAAGGTACCTGCGTTTACCATCGGTCCATGTACATGTGCATTGAAAAATATCTTACCAATTTCCTTACCTATACCTCCTTTTGAGAGTAGATCGATTGTTCCATTATGTTCCCTATACAAATGCTCAAATCTGAAATTTGCGAAAGTCCTAATCAATGCTTTGATGCACGCCATCCATTTTCTTAGAATAGGTGGGTTGAATCATTTTATCCCTTCACCCATTCAATGATGCCTTTTGCATCCCCATAGATTTGTATCTGTTATATACCCAACCATATGGCAACACTCAGCACCCCCCATAAGGCGATAATTTATGCTCTATTCATTAGGGGAATTTTGAGGTCTAAAATGGGCCTCCTAAGGAAATAATAAAATAATAGCTAAACCAATAAAATAATATTTATGAATTTTCAATTCATTTTTTGCACCACAATCAATGTAACCATAGTTAAATTCAATTCAAAAGTTGTACCAAAATAAAATTAATAAAAAAATTGTATTGATGTGACTATAAATAAGAATGAGTTTTTCAAGAAAAAGTCATTATCATTGAACAACTAATCCATTTGTCCTTTGTACTTAAATAACTTAAAATAAAATATAAATATAAATTTATAAATTCTTAATTATATTATATGCTATTAATTAAATTTTGTATTATTTAAATTGTATAATAACATGTAATTAATATAATATATAAAAATAATATAATATAATAAATGTATAGGGATATGCATTGTTTCTTTCAAGAAATATGAAATGACAATAATATATTTTTATTCAAAAAGTGTGAAATGGCATTTATTATGAGTACTTTACTTTGACTTTAAAAGTACTTAGAGCACTACCATGGTTAACCATGAGTTTTTATCCACCATTGAGAATGTGACAAGTTAGTACCTTTAACTCAAGCAATGCCACCTCAACCATTAGGGATGATGTCATCCCCTAAAATGTGATTGGTTCTCATAAAGTTAATTTTGATTGTACATTTTCCTTAGGAGGCCCAGTTTAGACCTCAAAAGTCTCCTAATGGTTTGTTCCTCTAACCCCCTCCCACCAGAAATGATAACAAACCTCATTTTCCAAATAAATGATAGCACCACACCCACGAGAATTTTTCGCATTGGCTCCATCAAATAATCCCACAAGGAACATTTTCCATATTTCCTTGGATCTAAAAAATATGTATCATTTTCCAATCTGATCAACTCCAACTTCATTGAAATAGGAAATTTTCTTATTGATGTCCATATTTGCATCAATTTTCTTCTGTTCAAAAATGATGGCGTTGCGCCTTCTCCAGATTATCCATACCAAAAAGCAATAAAGCCCTGCATTTCATGTCATTTTCCCATGCCTGTAACAGTAAAGTGATATTAGAATAGGAGCCTTTAGATGAGATATTATAATATCCCATGACACCCTCCCACATGGTTGTGCGTATGGGAAGTTCACAAACATGTGGTTAATCTCATCACTTCTCCTCTTGCACATAACACATATACTCGGTCCCTGTAAACCTTTTTTTTGGAGGTTATGCCAAGTCAAAATATGGTTATGCTAAGAAATCCATCCAAAAAATTTAAGCTTGATTGGAGCATGCCAATTCAAAATTATTTGGAACTTTGCTGCTAGCGTTGTCCCCCTGTCAAAAAAGGGTATATATATATATATATCCTTGACCACCGGCCTTCCTTTCTTTAATTTTCCAACCCAGTGCATCTTATCTTCTCTATTCGAAAAGGTAAACCCCGCATGCCTCAAGCCGCTGCAATATATCTCCCATTCCCTATGTAGGATAGAAGGCATCCCCAGCTCCTCCACCGACCTCAGAAACATACTGCCTAAATTATGTACTCCTGGATATGAAACCTGATTCAGCAGTGAAATCTTATTACTGTGTAAATGGTGTAAAATATGCATAGATAAACTATGACAGGAATTCATTCCAACAATGACATCCAAGTCTACTTGTACTCTAGCGTCATCCCCAACATCCCATCTCACAAAACCCATGAGTAGTTGTAGAATCTGATGCATACATTTCCAGGTAAAGGAACTTGGGTTTTCCTTTTGGCGCCACTAATAATCCAATTGGTGAAGGACAACCCATGAATATATTTGGATTAAATGATGCTAGACCAAAGACCATAGCCCTCAATATCACACCACATATTTTTAATGAGTAAGGCTTTGTTGAAGTTTCACAAGTCAATAACACCCCATCCACCCAGCTCAAAAGGTCTAGTGATGATGGACCACCGAACCAAGTGTATTTTACACTCAGCAGTAGAGCCCAATCTTGCACCAAACCATAAAAATATTCTCATGATTATTTGGATACGATGTAGTTATATAGTGTGGTTTGAAGGTATGATTCTCTCTCGGCCTCCCTGAAACTTCAGAACAATGTGTCCTCCCATCTAAAGTTTTGAGTGTAGAATCTCGGGTGGCATCGTCATAACTCGCATATGATATTAAAGGATGTTTTTTGTATCTTGCATTTAATCTGAGAGTTTGTGCAACTTAAAATATACTTGTGGTATAATATGGATCTGGGTTACCTTTGACCAATTGTTAATACAATGTGATTTACGTGGAGGATGATTGTTTAAGTGTTGATGCATTTGGTCATAGCCTATGTTGGAATTATGTCAGATATTGGAGCATTGTAATGAGAATAAAATGTCAGTGTGAAAGGAGGCATTACATTTGAACTATGTTGCATAGCTCTAGATTTTGAACCGTTATCGTATAGTCAAGACCTGGGCATAGAATTTGGCATGAAAAAGAACAAGTTTGAGAAGGAAGATGTTATAAGATCAAATATGGTTGGATGTTTGCAAAACAACAATTTGACTCTCTCCGTTCAAAGTAAATTCAACATGTGGGATGTATGTTGTAGCAAGTATCATGTGAAATAGTTCATGAAGGTGCATTCCCTAATCCAATAACTTCCTCTTAGAATTGGGAATATTTTCCAAGTTTTTAGGACACATTTGATGTCGTTGTTTGAAGTAAAAAGTTGGATCAAAGAGTTGTTGTGTGGTCCCGCTCATATGTTTTATTTATTTAATCCTTTTATGAAGTTGCTTGCCTTGATGAAATACACCAATGCCAATTTTTTCATACAACTTGGAATTTATCTTCTTCTTCTTCTTCTTAATTATTTTATTTTATTTTATTTTTTAGATAGATAAATAAATAATATTAATAATAGTTAATTAACTATATTAATAAAATAAAAATATTTATAAATTAAACTATAGAACTAGCTGTTATTAATTTAAAGTCAATCTAGCCGTTAGGATTTTATTACATAATTAAATTAATAGAACTAACCGTTATTAAATTTCAAAGTTAAATTAGTTGTTATTTTAGTGGCTTGTTTTTCCATTTCTATATCTATTTAAACTCAATGACCGGATCTGATCTCTCACCTAGTCCTGATGATGAACCACACTGGTTGGTTCGAAACGCATCGACATTGTTCATTGTAATGTGATTATTACCAAAATATTTCTTCATAAAGTATGGTTATGTTCATTAATCATCTTATGCTTGGTTTGTCTCGATTGTTGAAATAGATCAAGACTTAAAGAAAGGTCTTCAGGCCACTTTAGTCAAAGAATGATTTTTTATTTTTTCATTGTCTAATTATTCATTAAATTCTAACAAGCATTGTCTAACAAAGTGTTCAGATGTGTTCCTCTAGCACACTCTTTAATGAAGATAATCGAACCAAAAATATCAATGTTTAATCGATATGTGAACGAGTTTTTAAATGAAAGGGAATTCCCAAATCTAGCTCATTGTCATTCTGAGCAATTATGGTTGAAATAATTATATGTGAGAGACAGTAGCCTAGAATATAGACATTCAAACCAGCACATAGATCACGGAAAAAGAGACATACAAGTTGTTATGTGTGTGCTTGATGATAATGAGTTGAAACCGCAATTTGGCTTTGTTTTTTGAAAACAACTACATTGAGGACATTGGTAACCAATACATACATACAACAAAGGCTTGATGATTATGACCTAATTGAAAATAAGCCATGATTGAACTTGGATATAATATGAAGATATTGATGACTTTTATATGGTAGTGAATCTTGGCAGCTTGCCTTTGTAGATGCAACTAGGACAGTATTTTGTTGCAAATGGGTTTTGATATAGCAACAACAGAATACGCAGTTGTAAAATGGTAGAAGGAGCAGTGATAGCAAAAGGGTAGCGGTAACAAAAGCAACAACAGTCAATGTTTCAATAGTAGAGAAGTAGCAGTGAAGTGTGTTGGAACCAATAGTGGCCATAGAAGTTGTAACACAAGTGACAGAAGAATTTTGTGGCATTTGTGATTGATTTGATTGTAAAGGAGGATGAAGAATCCTACATACTTGCTATGCAAACAACTTCAAGTTTGGGGAGTGTTGTACTTCCTTACAACTTAGCTAGTAAATTGTTGTATGTAAACCATGCATAATGCAAAGTTTGTTTTGAGAAAAAGTTATTTTTGTATTGTCTCTTTTGATGTGATGATGTTGAGTTGTTTTTCATGCTTTGAATGTTTAATTTATCAATTTAACCAATTATGTGAAAAGGGTGGGTAATATTTATTCACCCTCCCTCTCAGTATTTCCAACAACAAGTTCTTGTGGGACACAAGGTGATAGTATTGATTGATGGTGAGGCTTCCCACAATTTCATAGATGTAGCCTTGGTTGATAAGATGGGAATCCCAACAGAGAAGTTTGATGGCTTTGTAGTGGCCATACTAGGTGGCCATCATATGGACTGCACCTTATATATCCCTAAGCTTAAGCTTAAAATGAGTAATTACATAGTGACAGATGATTTCTTCGTCGTGGATGTGTCGAAAACCAATGTGGTGTTGGGATTTAAGTGGCTCTATTACATTGGGAAGTACACTACCGATTAGTGAAATAGGGAGATGGATTTCATAGATCCATTCGACGATATGAAGGTTCTAATGAGGGCCACGCATCAATACCCACTGAAGATATTATCATCTAACAGCATGGAGGCAGTGTTGCGGTGGGGTGACATTTATGGGTTCTTGAGTGCTTCACCACAAATAGTAGAAAAATGGATCAGCCATGACGACACCCAGACGACATTCCAGGTATTGATCCACAAGGACCAAAAACTAAATTCTGACATTCCTCCAGGTATACCACCAAACATGGGTTTTGAGGATGTTATATAATTGGAGTTGGGTGTGCAAGCAGTCATAACTGTTGGAAATGTAACTAGGTTCAGTCTTCATAATTATCATTGTACTTGTATCAATATGTATTTCATGTAAAATTAAAAAGAAGAAAAATAAATTATTATTATTATGATTTTCTAGTCAAAGCATGTTCTTCATGCTTATAGGGTTTATTCACTCAAAATAAATTTCAGGATTCAAAGTCTCATTTGAACATATTGTATGAAAAAGTAAAATGTTTATTTTTTTAGTCAAAAGTGCCACCACAAGACCAAGTCGGTCCTCTTTGGGAACAATTCATCCTGGGCTCCAAGAGTCACCTATTTGACCTCTTGGATGTGTATAAATAGAGGGAAACTCGACCTCTTTGGAGACTATTCATTTTTCACTCATCACATCCATCGATCTTTGTGCCAAGACAAGAAGGAAAAACGAACAAAGTCAAAGGAGAGAGAAGGAAGACAAAGGAGAGAGAATATGAATAATTATTTTCCCCAATTCTATGAATTTTTTTGAGGTATTGCAAGCCCAAAATTTCAGGGCCTGAGATTTCAAGAACCAAAAAAGAAAGAGCCAAAATTTCAGGAGACAGCCATATTTTAGATGTTTGACCAACATTGACTTTGTTGACTTGGACTTGAAGAAGAAGAATTGAATGAGGGCTAACTTGGGTCTATGTAGAAGTATTTGTCTTGGTCTCGGGTCTTGGATATCTCACTTTTATCTAGAGTCTATAAAAGAGGATTTTCTTGGGTTTTCCCCCTTGTGGAATTTTTTCCCTCGCTTGGATCTTATATCTTTGTGTTCTTGTCTCTTGTGATCTTCATGTTTTTATACTTTTTTTAATTGATTGAAGAAAAAAGAGAACATAAAATTTTAATAAAGAAGCCAACAAATTCACAAGTAATTATCAAGTATAAGAAATCAACCCTAATATACGAGCCTATTGATTTCTCAACATGGTATTAAAGCTAAGGTGAAAAGGAAGAAATTTTGAATATCACTCTTTGTTGGCATATTTAAAGACACCTCTACAGTAGTATCTCGCTCAAAAAGACCTAGCTACATTTGAGGACACTTTTTGCAGAGGATAAAGAAGAAGATTTGAAGATCCTCATTTTTGTGGCAGCTCAAGAACATTCCTGGAATCTTGAAGACGTCCTCATACTCCCAATCAAATAACATTCAATTTGTATGGAACATACATAAGAAATTATTTATGTGGCTCTTTGTAATTATATGTAAACTCTGAAAAATATATTATTTTGAAGTCATACAAAGAAAAGAATGTAAAGGTCTGTAGTATACTCTTTGTCCAATATATGGTTTATTTGTGACATGAAACTGAGGCACAAAAGGAAATGAGTCTTCAGTAGTTCTATAACACAAATATAGGATGAAGAAAAGAAATAGAAATACATGGTGAACCAATTAAACGAATATGGTCAAAGGTACGTAGTTACTGAAATTGATCTGAAACAAAAATAACTAGATGCATATTTATCTTAAATTAGCAGACTCGGAAAAGAAAATGAAACTTAGAAGGAACAAATACAAGATCTTAACAGAATGATAGAAAAGGCCACGCTTCTAAATTTGTAAGTGGATGTGGCAGAAGAAATGCACTCAAAGAATAATTTTCTCTCTTAAAAATTCAAGTGCAGGATCTAGAAAAGAAAGATAAATACCTAGCGAACCAATTAGACGAATCTAGTCAAAGGTATGTAACTAAAATTGATCAAAAACATTTAAAAAAAAAAAAAAAAACTAGATGCATCTTTAGCTGAAATTAGTATACTCATAAAATAAAATGAAAGGAGGAAGGAACAAATACAATATCTTAACAGATTGACAGAAAAGGTCACTCTTTTAAATTTTCAAATAGAGGAGGCAAAAGAAATAAGAAAAGTCTTGAAAATCTAGTTTCAGGAAGATATTTCTCAAAAGCAAAAAGAAATTGAATCTTCCCTAATCGAAATAGACAAGCTCGAGAAAGATAAATTGTTGGATGAAGAAAGGAAGAATAATGGCATGGATAAATTGAAGATGAAGGGAAAAGAAGAAAAGTTAAGCTACATGTGATGAATGTGAATGCTCCAAATACCCAAAGAGTAAGACTGAAAATTGGATCCCTCAAAAACCAAATCGAAATGAAGGACAAAATAAGGTTTAAAATAGTGTTGCTCCAAAAAGTAACCAACAAAAGGTTGCACCTCCTACAAAGAAAGATGACTACAGAACAATACATCTCATCCAAGTGCCCTAGCATGTTCAATGGTTATTGTTCTGTGTTCTATCTTCGGAAATATGGCTAGTTTGTAGAATGTATGATAGGTGTGATTATGAAAACCCTAGAAGCAAGTTTCCAGGATCACAAGACAAGTTTCAAAGTGACTTTTCCAATAACAATTATATGTCATTTACTCAATTATTCAGGTGAAACATTGAATTTTACAAATGCCAAAAATATGGGCATATAGATCATTATTACAGGTTCAAGGTTGAATCTCCTATGAAGGAAAACCCTAAAACTAGGTACAAAAAGGTATGGAGAAGAAAACAAAAGCAAGAATATCAAGTGAATGGAAAATAATCTGCAGTCATGATTTCAGATTTTGTAAAATTAAAAGGCTATGATGAATCTACAATGGAATATGATAAGGTTTAGAATGATCCAGCCGAATATATGGCTCATACATTATTTTTAGCAATCTATTTTGTTGACTCCCTTTGAATGTTGTAGAGGGGGGGTGATCTAGGTATGTCAGCTACCGGATTTACCCATGATCTTTTACTTTTGTGACGTGGCTAGAATTCACTGAAAAGAGCATTAAAAGAATAGATATGCATGTTTTAAGCAAGAAGAAACAAGACAACAATCAGAAACATAAGAACACGAATCGTTGATAACGGATTTCACACAGTGTTGGCTACGTCTCCGAGCCCGGTGTCAAAATGGGGTAGGCTGCTTCATATAGTGCTGGAAATAGCGATGATGTACATGGACTATGTTTTCTGTCATACAAGGATATATGCCCTCAACATGAGTGGCTTGTCTCTCCACGAGACATTCCGCTACAGGAACTCTCACTCACAATAGACCTCCTATCAGCATGACATAATCTCACAAAAGGTGACGACGAGGATCCCTTCAACAAGGTTACATAGGTATCATAACAATCCATGGAAAATACATCTCACATGAAGTAGAAATATAGATCCTGCAACATACATCAAGCAAGAATCTAAACAACATATTACATCTCACAGCAAATGATAAAAGAAGAACATGACATCAATACTGCATATACCTCAACCCCTAAAGTTGGCTAACGAAATGGGTGCTCAGCTGCTGAATCTGGCTGCACTATCGAATTCATGGTGTTGAGGGGCATAAAATCGACTGTCCACACTTGAGAATCTGACACCGTCACTCGAATCTAGAAAATGGCCGAAAAATGGGAAGCTCTACTGTTGAAACAAAGATCACCATCAAATTCTTGTCGCCAAGAGGTGTAAAATCAACATAAATTTTTTCGAATTCTAACTCTTGCAACTTCTGCACCTCGGGGCATGATTCCACACCTCTGTGGGGTTGTGGTTCCGCCCTCCTACGCTCTGTTGGTCCGCCCTCCCTTTGAAAAATGAAATTTTGAGTTTTTATATAATTTGATGGGCGGATTTTACAAAGCGTGCCCACCTAGCGCAATGGTAAAAGATGCAACTGGTTAGAGAGGGGTCGGGGGATCAAATCTCGGCCCTCCCATTTTTGTTGTATCATGGTATAAAATAGAGTGGGCGGTGGGCGGGTCCACTCCACGCAGCCCGACCCAACGTTGCATTAAACGTTATGTATGTGGTGGTTCCCGCCCCCAACGAAACTGTTTTAATATGGTTGTGTTGTGCTTTTTGGGACCGTCGCGTGGGTGGAGCTGGAAGTCTTGTCAGCGGTGGGTTCAACTCCCACCGGTTATGTCATATGATACAGCTTCGGCTTTCGTATATGGAGTGTGGGTGGTGGTTTGGGTCGGGTCCATTGGAGGTGGCCCGCCCACCCACATAGTTTGTTTTGGTTTATGTCGTGGGGTTCGGCGGGGGTCATGGCCCGCCGACCCAAAAATATTTTAATATATTATGAGTGATGGGGGGGTTGGTGCGGGTCACTGCCCTATTTTAATATTTTTTTTTTAACAATAGTGGTTATTTTTCAATTTAATGAAAATAAGAGTCATTGGGTGAATTAAAGAGGCCACAATTTCATCAGCTCTCAGGTGTTGGGTTTCCTACCGATTGACAGTGAAATTGTGGGACATTTAAACCTGGGCCATTGCCCAACTTTGACCGCAACTTTGAATTGATCTAACTTCTCCATACGAGCTCGGATTGGAGATCTGTTCACACTGTTGGAATCAGGGCGACGAGCACTTCAATCTGAACTTGGTTCGAGAGTAATCCGACCACTTTGAATTTTGACCATTTCTGAACCCTCTTGGTCTCCTAAGGGTGTCTGGAGCCACCTGGATCAATCCTCCCCACTGAGGATACTTTGGTCCACCAAAAGCATGAGAAAAATCTGCAGTTGTTTTGTACCTTGTCTGCACCACAAGTGTCCTGAAAGGTCACCCTTCATTCTCCTTCAGCTTTGTCCTTCGAAGCCATAAGCAATTAGCTGACACCTGCATCCCCTGCAAATATTCTTACAAATTACATGTTTAATTGCATGACCAACTATGACCCAAGCATCCCATACTTTCCACAATTTTATAACTCATACTCTGTGGTCAATTTTACAGCAAAATGGAATCGATACCTCAGCTATCAATACAGGGCCAAAGCATCATTGTTGCTTCACAAGTGATGGAAAACACATCATCACTTTTACATCTTAACATGCAACACATGATTTACAAAATAAGGTCGCGACACACTACCACACCTAGTAAAACCATCTCTCACTTATAAAATTGAATGGGTCATCTCTCTGTGGTGCATTCGCTTATTGAACCATTGTTCCAATTGGTTCCTGCACTGACGCTTTGTCCTTAAGGCATTGCTCTGGATGGAGCCTCCAACATGTGGCTCTTTGATTGCCACTTCTGTCACAATGAATTCAATGAGTCCTCTTCCTCCAGAACTTCTTTACCTTCTTCTTTTTCTGTGATGCATAAGGCATTTCACGCTTCATCCTTTTTCGTATTGCCATTCTCTTCCAGCATTCAGCAAATGCATGGTTATGTAATCCACAAAAACTACATGTTTTTTGACGCCGTGATTTATGTTCATTATTAGCAACATGCTTTTAATTTAAATGAACATTAGAATACCGAGACTTATTATACCTTTCTTGTTGGTCTCTGGTGCAATCATGGTGACAAGAGATTTCCTCAGCTCTTTCTCTACAACGTGCGTTGTCATAACATGATGGTGAAGTGTTCCCGTCATTCTCTTTCCCTGATTGTTTCAACCATGTATTGGAAGCTTCTGACACCTTTGAGCATTGTCCTTCAGTGTATCCCAAACCTGTGAATCAAGGTCTCTGCACAGCTTCTAATGGTTGAGTTATGTCTTTGCCATTAAAACCAAGTCCTCCTCCTTTGTACCCCATTTTGGTAAGGATTCTCATGTCAGTTCCTGTAATGGGTATCTCCACATTTCCAATATAAATAATAGCATGTGAAGATGAAACTGAAGAGAAATCAGCATTTTTTACCTCAACTATTGATTCAAACACAGGTGATGATGGCTTCTTTAACCCTTCATTATGCTTCAATTCCTCCAAGGCCTCTTCCGTGGCTTGCAACTAAAGCTACAATCTATGCTTTTCCTCTTTCTCTTTTTGTAGTAGCCTCATTTGAATGATGAGAAGAGGAATAAGATGCATAACCACTAGAAGATGTGGATGAAGCATATTTCTCTTATCTTCCTTTCTCCTCTTCCTCTATTCTCTTCTCATAAGCATCGTACATTATGTCCACCATTTTGGACATCCTGAGCATGGCCTCGTACATGTATTTTTCATCCTCTATTGCTGCGCATTCAATCGTTGTTCACGCTCGCAATTCACATCAACGAGAAGACCGCTCTGATATCATCTTGATCTAGGTCCGCCAACTACCAGATTTACCCATGATATTTTATTGATGTGATGAGGTTATAATTTCACTAAAAAGAGAATGAAAAGAACACATATGCATGTTTTGAGCAAGAGGAAACAAGACAACAATCAACAACATAAGAACACGAGTTTTTGATAACAGAGTTCACCTAGTGTGGGCTATGTCTCCAGGCCCAGTGTCAACATGGGGTAGGCCGCTTCATATAATGTTGGAAATGGAAATGATATACATGGTCGACTATGCTTTCTTTCATACAAGGATATATGCCCTCAACATGAGTCGTTTGTTTCTCCGAGACGTTCCGCTACAAGAAGTCTCACTCACAATAAACCTCCTATTAGCATGACATAATCTCACACAAGGTGATGATGAGGATCCCTTCAACAAGGTTACACAGGTATCATAACAATCCATGGCGAATACATCTCACATGAAGTAGAAACATATATCCCGCAACATACATCAAGAAAATATCTAAACAACATATTACATCTCACAACAAATGATAAAAGAGGCACATGACATCAATATTGCATATACCTCAACCCCTAAAGTTGACTGAAGAAGTGGGTGCTCATTTGTTGAATCTAGTTGCACCATCGAATTCATGGCATTGAGGATCAATGGTATGTTACATGAAAAGAAAAGCATACAGCTTGTCAGGGAGAGTCACCCTTTTCCATTAATATCAAAGGGGGAGATCAATTAGGGAAATAATTTCATAGGCATGGATTTACGAGAAGGAACAATCGCAAGGGAAGTATGTTTTGCCATCAATGACCCAAGAATTAGCTGCCAGAATACCTGCATAGTTTTCTCTGGTGTCCTTGAAGGCCTCACATTCTAGAATGAAATGTTTTTCTGTTTCCACTTTTCCGGAGGATCAAAAAATACATACTCTTTCTTCCCACATTTCTTTTGGCCTTTTCCAGCGCCCTGTTTCACAACGGAGTTGATGAGAATTAGTCCTTAATTGAGCAATAAAAATTTTAGATCTCCAAGAAATATCAGCGCCTATGTATGCCTTTTGTTGATGGTTATGTGTGGGGTTAAACTCTTCTATGTAGTACTTCTTCTTTCTCTCTAGCTCTTTCTTCCAAGTATGTTTATGGAATTTATCCATAACAAAAGTTTTTATCTCTTTACTGTTGGTAGGACACATGCTCAAGCAAATACCCCATTTACTAAACCATTTGTTATTCTGCCGCATCCAAGTCTTCTGTCTTTTACACAATCTGTCACTAAACACCACCTTAGGCCATCTATCCTCTCCCATTTGCTCAATTTTTTTCAGATACCTTATGACTCGCACCATAGCGATTGCTTCAATAGGAGCAGCCCCTGTTTCACTTAACAGAATAGCATAAGGAACTGCACTTTTAATTTTGAATTTGTTTGTAATCAAACGTTTCTGAATTTTCTCAATTTGTTTCCGCTGCATCTTGGTTGTGCTGCTAGCCCATAGTTCACAACCGTAAAGAATCACCGGAATCACTAGAAGCCCAAAAAGAGTTAGGGTGGTTTTCCAGTCCCACAGCTCTGCCTCTCTACACCTGTTTTGAAGAGCATAAAATGCTTTCCAACCCCCTAAAGTTCTTTTCTTTCTACAACCATCCCAACTTAAATTTCTGCTGAAGTCAATTCCGAGGTATTTGTAATCTGCAAATTCTTCCAAAATGCTACCTCCAAAATAGAACTTATGTTGGTTATGCTTTCTTTTGTTAGAGAAAACCACTACTTTTGTTTTGCTAATATTGACTTGCATCCCAACCCTTTTACAAAAATGCTCAAGGGAATGTAAATGCTCTTGCAAACCAAGAGCCGAATTAGCAATCAATATAAGGTCATCTACGTACAAAAGAAGCCTGATAACGAACTT
The DNA here is from genome assembly GCA_034641835.2 of Pinus albicaulis. Lineage (NCBI taxonomy): Eukaryota > Viridiplantae > Streptophyta > Pinopsida > Pinales > Pinaceae > Pinus > Pinus albicaulis. Next base: position 44,245 of record JAXQQM020060914.1, read on the forward strand.
GCCCAAATGGATACCGTCACCCCCTTGGGAATTTAGCCACTCTTCAAGCTTGTCAATATATAACCCAAAAAGGGTAGGAGACAATGGGCAACCTTGCTTGACCCCGATATCGCTTCTAAAACTTTCAGAAATGCCAGCTGAAGTTCTGATTTTGACTTTCACCTCTTCATACAACCTATGCACACCTGCTCTCAAATGCTTGGGAACCCCGAGTTCCTCCATTCTGCCCCAAAGCTTATCCCTAGGAACCGTGTCAAAGGCTTTTCTGAAATCAACAAAGCAACAAAAAACTTCTTCCTTATTTTCCCAACCTTTTTCAATGATGTGCCTTAAAGTTATACAATGATCAACTGTGGAATGTTTAGGTCTAAAACCTGCTTGCCCTTTAGCACGTTTATTTCTTTCTTCCGCCCACTTGCTAATTTTCTTTTCCAACATGCTTCCAAATAACTTTGCAAACAAGGGGTTTATCATTATGGTTCTATAATTGGAAGGATTATTGACGTCACCACTCTTGAAAAGAGGTATTGCCATACTAGTTGTCCAATCTGTGGGAAACCCCTGCTGTAAGATGTTGTTGAAAATTTTTGTGATGTGAGGTGAAAGAAATTTTAAGCCCCACTTTAGATACTCTGCTTGGAGTTCATCTAAGTCTTTTGCTTTTCCAGCGCCCAACTTCTTGATACCCATCTCTACCTCTTGCACCGTGAAGAGTTTTGTGTCCGTGTTGACCAAGGGAGGAGGGTCAACCTTGGGATCCTGCTCATAAAGTTGTCTTGCATAGTCAAACCATTTAGAAGCTGTAATGTTGTTTTCAGTTTGCACCTTTTTCGATTGGAGCTCCTTCCAAAATAATTTGGGGTTATTTTTCCCGAGGAAGATTAGTTCTTCTCTCCTTGAGACCATAAAATCAGCTTTTTTCTTTTTTACTAACTGTTTGTAAGCTTTGAGCTTTATGTTATCCGTGTCCGATTCCTTCCACCTTCTCCTTGCCTTTTTGCATTCCTCGTCAAACCAAGCATTAACCGGAAAGCAATTTGTTTCGGACTTCTTAATTTTTGCTCTTTTGCACTCATCAAGTGCGCTTTGAATTAAATGTGTTAATCTGTGACTATGAAGGCCATGAGATGGGATTTCCTCCTTCTTGAAGAGCCTCTCTAGCATTATTTTGAAGGTATTACAATTCTCTGGATTCAAAAGAATTCTGCCCTTTGGGGGATTTTGTTGAACACATTGATTTTTCGACCCCAATTTCTTTTTTCCGGTCCAAGAGAAACTTAAATAGACTGGCTTGTGATCTGATTTTAAGTCCCAAATTTGATCTCCAATCAACACTTCCTCCATTTTTTCACACAAACTATGCGAGCAAATTACATAATCTACTACACTTGCTCCATTGTAAGTATTGCAAGTGAAATTACCGGACTTTTCCCATTTAGTCAACCCATTACAAATGACTAAATCGAAAGCCCCACATAGCATAAGCAGTTGTTCTCCAAAGATATTGCAGCCTTTATCCTCTTAAATTCGTTTCCACCGATGATTACTCTCTTCTGTAAGCCAGATAGGGTCACTCTCTTCTTTACAACAAAGAATGCTAGCTTGTTCACTTGCAGTTCTAGCATTGAAATCCCCCACTATAAGGACTTCACCTAGCTGAGAATATATTGCAATATCCGTTTTTAGGGCTGCAAAGGGATCTTTGTGGTCAAGCCCTCTACTTTTGTAGGATTTTGAAACTTGCGGTGCAAAATAGCATGCTGCAATTCTAATGAGATTCCCATTTTCTGATATTTTAAGCCAAACAAATTGTTTATTTGGGTCTTCTTTTTCTAGCTGAATGAAACGACCTTCTTTTTCTCTTACTAATACCATGATACCCCCGTGCCCTTTGCCATTCCCTGCTGCCTTGTTCCACACCGCTATCTTCCAATACCCTTCAAACAAAGGTGTCTTACACCCTTCATGCTCATGTGTTTCTATGAGGCAAATTATGTCTCTACCTTCCGCAATAGGCCCTAACCCAGGTCCTCGTCTCCATGGGTAACCCCTGCAGTTCCAACAAACTAATCTTAAGGAAACCTGGGTAAGACTCGATTGCTATTTGTTTTGACATGCAAGACTCACAGTTGAGTCTTTGTCCCTGCTTGCCCATAATGACCTTTCTTCCTCATTTCTTGCTAAAGAGTTTGCTGCCTCTTCTTTGTTATCATTTTGTTGCATTGTTTTGGAAGGAGGTCCAAATTGCGCAATCACGGCTTTACCTTTATAGATCCATGCTCTTTTTCCCTCATCTCTTGCTGCCCTAACTTTTGTCATTTCATCCCTCCTTTCCTCTTGCTGTCTTACCGTTAAATCTTCTTCTATAAAAAACCGAGAACCCCTTAAGAGTTGCTTCTTTCTCAGAATGATATCTAAGAGGGAGATTATTGAATGGTGTTTTCATTGATGACAACATTGGTTCTTGAATGCTTTTAATACATTTTTGGATGGCATTGATTGAAATATCCAAGTGACAGAGAGAGAAAAACCCTAGAATCCTTGGTTTTGAAGACAAAAATGACAAAGTATACCATGGTTTTTTCTTTTAGGATCATCATCATTAAATGATCCTCATCATGTTGATTCTAACGGTATGTGGCACATTAATGAGGTTCCTTGCGGTTAAGGAAATACGGCTTTGTAAAGTCAATAACCCCATAGGAGGTGCTACAAAGAATTTTATTTATTTGAGAAATTTAAATTAAAAAAGTATGGTCAAAGTCGAAAAAAAAGAATGATTTTGTTAATTAAAGACGGCTTCATGAATGAGTTACAGGGATTAGTTTTTTTTTAATTATTAAAAAAAATACACACACAAAACCCTGCTATTGGATTATTAAGAGATGTTGAGTATGGATGAAGGGACCCGTTGATCACATTCTCAAAGGAAACATTAAGCATCAAGACATATGGATGACCATTGTAATGTGGCTAACACTTTTAAATTACATTAAAACAAAAGGTTTTAGATAAATTGGCATATTTGTTGGTCAGTTTTGAATTAATCGGGATCTCTTGATGAATATAAATACAGGGCATCGCTCATTCAATGATGATGAGTGAATGTGTGGTGCATGTCTGATGCAGCGATTTTTTGTCTCGTGTTCTGGCCCAAAGTGTTTTTCTTTTGAATGCTCTGTATCGAATTGTAACTGGTTGTGTATGATAAGGATGAATGTGTGCATCTTATACTAGATTGTTGAAAAGACGATCTGCATTGCTTGAGACTGACTTAAAATTACAATGTGTTGGTTGAGTATGAATCTGACGACAGTTTTTTGGTGGATCGTGCTATCTGAGCGTTGGCTTTCAAATGAATGGAGCAGTCTTTCCAGAAAAATGCGTTTGAGACCCGAGATCCAAAATCGACTCGTTGTTATAAGTTGATGTGAATAAGTTCACGGTTTGTGTCCTATTTGCATATCAAAGGCCATAAATTTGTAGCCGAAAGTCTATGCCAACTAAACCATACACTCCACACTCTCACTCGTAATTTTTTGTTTAGGTGCAACTCAACATTTGAAATAATTATTGTTGTGACTAAATGTCAAACTAAGTACTAATACTATATCTTACTCACACATTATCACTCTAGTTCAAGGTCAATGTTTGATATGATTGAAAGTCAAGATTATTGTATTAAGTTTTTGGTTGTTGGACTTGACAGCTTGTTGTCTTATGAGTATATTTCTAAATTTTGGACAGAGATTGATCTAAGTGTGAAAATCACTGAGGTGGTTGTTGTTGATTGCATGAGGGCAGATTACAGTAAGACTGTTTGCATTAAATGGCAATGTTAGGAGTTTATATGCTACCATTGGTGTCAACCATAGAGTATCCTTTTCAAGTTGTTCCCTAGTAAACCAGGGCAAGTG
>JAXQQM020062411.1:0-50308 GCA_034641835.2 Pinus albicaulis
AGAGCATGGATTCCTCCTCTAACAGAGTCAAGTTCTGGTTTGATCTGCAACGATGCCCATTCCGCCGGTAGGTCACTCCATTTCTTCCAGGCATATTGCATTAATGTGTTTTCTCTTTTTATGTTTATGCTATATAAGTTTTTCATTTCCCCGTCGACAAGGGTTTTCTCTTTTTCATAAAGAAATACTCTGTCTTTCTTACAGGCGCAGGTATCTACCCCCACGCGGAAGATCTTACAGCTTTTCCCCCACAGGTAAATTCACAATTTATTCATTAAGAACCGTTTATGGCTCGCCTGTGAGGTTGTATTATAAATTTGCTTGCTCATTCAGTTCTTAACAGGGGTTGACTCTTCTGGTGTGTTATGCATTCCAGGTGTTCTCGATAACCTAAGCTCTAATCCCTTAAAAGACTTCAGACTTGCTCCGGCTCTAACACCCCGCCGGCGAAACTTGCAGGTACCCCGGAATGCTATACGAAACTTGTCTCTGCTTTAACTTTTCCGCCTACTGGTCGGAACGAGATTATCTTGTTTAATTTTTCCAGGTTTAGCTTCCGTTTCTCTTGAATCGAATTAGGTAGAAGCAGATTGCTCTACACAGCGGAGTTGTTAGTTTTGGGTATTTCACCAAAGTTCTTGTGTTTGTTTTCGCCTATTAGGCTATACATTTATCGGATAAAACATTATGCCTACTCTCAAGGCTGTAAACATTATATAAGTCCTCTTTTCAGCCCGGCGCTCTTGTATCTATAGACTGTAACTCTCTTAAATTATTATGAATGGTTATTCTATGCTTACCTCTGTTCTAAATTCTTAAGGGTTTTTGTCATCTTTCTCCAGATTCCACCGGTTCAGCTATATAAATGTTTTTCACAGTTTCGCTCCTCATAAAATGAAATTTCTCTATGCATGCACATTTACTCATATTTATTCTTTCTCGTTTTTTCTGTTAAGGCTATAATGCTCTTGTATGGGCTCTTTTCTATCTTGGAATTTGTAGAAGGTTTTTGGGTCTGTTAAGAAAAAAAAAACTCCTCTCTAATCTTTTGTACAGTTAATAGAAGGAAGAATAGTTTGATTCTTAAATGTCAATGGCGGAGTTTCGTTTAATACTTGAGAGTGCAGCCGCCACTCCAATGAGTTGAACCTGTCTCTATGTTCTTTCTTTTAAGTTAAACAGATCAAAAAGAAACTCTGTGACTACTATAGGGTTTATAGTCTATCTTTCAAGATTATGTGACTACTGAACAGAATATTTCTATTTACCTGTCTTAGACAAATCCAGGGAGTTTCTTCCCCTAACGAATTCAGTCACAGGTAGATTCTTCTATCAGAGATTACTCAAATAACTCAGTTTTCTAAGAACAAGAATAACAAACAATCTTCAGATATCTCGGACTCTTGCAGAATTTATTTTCTAGAAATCATTAACATAATATACACAGCTAACTATAAAATCATCCATAATCCTTTATCAGAAACCACAAAGATAGATTAACATTTTCTTAAACCAATTCCATTACTGTCCATGGTCCTTTCTGTTCCTAGCCAAGCTTGAAATCTACATAAATAGCTTTTACCTGTAGAATCTCAAACTCGACCAGTAACTCACATTGAATTATTTAACTATAAATTTCAGTTAAATTATCTCTTGCAATTACTATCAGGTTCCAAATACTTATCTGAATAAAAATGAAACCCTTTTTCTGACTGTGGTCCTCCCAACCATTAAGAGGGGCAATAACGTCCGCCTCTTTCCCCCGAGCTCCAGATCTTGGTCAGCGCCACGGGAATCAGTGGATATTATTTTCTGCTGAGACCTCAGGATTACTAATCCAGTCTACCAGCAGAAAATCTTGCCCTCAGGGTTGCAGAAGTAAATTCCACTGGTCTCTCACCAGCTCAAGAATTACTTCACCCTTTGCTAAAAAATGCACAGAACCCCTACCCTTCTTCTGGAATTCCTTTTATTCCAGAGGATAGGTAACTGTTTTCCAACTGTTTTTCCCAACCACTGCCTATTCCTGGAAAAATTTCACCCACAGTCTCAAAAGAATGGTTTTTCCCTTTTTCCAATCTTTATTTTCTGTTTTTATCTATTAACTTAGTAACAGATAATACTTTATGTCATTAGTAAATTTTCCATCAAGTTTTTCCTTGTCCAGAATAATAATAAAAGAACATAAAAATTAAAGAGAATAATTAACTAACAGTCTTTTAACCAATTGTAACTAATTGTCTTTTACTGAGGGTTGTCACCAAAAACATAACTCATTTCATATAATTTAATCCATATCACAACAAAAAATAAACAAATGTCAAATAAAAAAAATAAATAAACGAGACAACCTTAACAAAGCACTTCTAATATAATTAAATACTATACAATATACCATAATTACCAAGTTCGAGCCCAAAAAAAAGGGTAAATTCAGTAATTCGTCTGGATACAACGAATATACACCAAATAGTTCGTTAGATTCCAATTTGGTAAGATTCCACCGGGCTTCCAACGGCTGAAGTGTTAACCTTCGTTGTTACGGGCTGAAGTACCTGTTGAATTGTGTTGTGGCCTTAGCTGTTACCGTAGTCACTGTGTTTCAACCTGAACACAAAAAAAACAAGTTCAGGGAGAATACAAGCTCCCCAACCTCCATCGTGAACAATACGTTACAATCAATTAGTTTTTAAGAGTTATTTTTTAATATAAAGATTTATTAATAAATTTGGCAATTTTTATATGGAAACAATTAAAAAAATCATAATTCTAAAAAAAAACCAGTGACATTTATATAAAAAGGTTTATAAAATGACGAATTTATATTGGAACGCATTATAAAATGGCAAATTTCAATTTCAAATGAATAATTCTCTTAGAAATTTAGAAAAAATATATAAATTTAATATTAAAAAAAATTATAAAATGTCAAATTTTAATTGCAAATCTGTAAATTTTATACAAAATAATAGAAAAATGATAACTTCTATATTACAAATAATTATAAAATGGTAAATTTCAGTTTGAAATAGATAAAAAAAAAAAAATTAGAAAAAAAAAGATAAATCTATATTTGAAAAAAATTAGAAAATTAACTATAGCTTTGTGTTTTGTGACTCATATTATTATATTTTACTTTTACATGTTTTTCTAATCTGCAATAATAATAAATTTGATATATTTTCATCTTATTATTTCTAAAGCATTTTAGAAAATAAGATCTATAAAAAAAAATAGTATTAGAAATTCAAAAAAATAATAATTTTTCATTCAAATTTTAAATATAATAATAATTTATTATAAATAAATAAAAATAAAGAATTTACGAATAAACTTATTATAAATAAATAAAAATAAAGAGTTTAAGTATTTGTAAGATATATAATATGGAATTTTTGCCGTATTGGATTCTATAGGTCGAATATTTTATACCAATAATTGACTTACTACCTATTTATCTTGACCCTATAAAATAGAAATATTGCAGGTAAGATGGGAGTCTCACTCAGGCGGTGAGCTTGTAGAGCATCAACCCTCGACACATTTACAATAGTTTTTATTACGTCACCCCGGGAACCGGTGTCCATTTTTTCACTGGTTTAACACGATAAGTGGACAACACCAACACGAATCCTTAAAATAACATATTCATTTTAACATATTAAAATGACAATGGGTGCGTTTTCGTCTTGTAATGCATGAACGGATCCGTAATCTTTGAAAATATACTCGAATTTTCAGGCCGTCCAAAAGGATCCTCACAGTATTTGATAAAGGCCAAATCTTCACGCGGCGGGGCGTCAAGAAGTCTTCGCATTATAATTAATCAAAGCAAGTTCCAAATCTTTGACACAGAACTCCGACCATTTCTCCTATCATCTGCAGCCACATTGCTCAAATTTGTAAACAAGATTTCCATCGCTGTCTAAAAATATATTTCGGTCTTCCGAATCTAAATACAATGAAGTTGCCCTGGGGCCCTGTCTACATTGCATTTTGGGCCCTCCAAATGCTGCCCGCACCACCTTACACTAGCTAATGTACAGAGAATTTTTCAGCTATGGTGAAAACAGACCCTTTCATGTCCTTTCCTCTCTCCTTTTGGTGTATCTGTAGATCCTGCGAATCATGAGCGTGCAAACTCACGTGCTACTTATCCCGTGCAGATTGTTATAAATGGCGAACGTCAAGATGACCACCATGACATTCGAAAGATGAGCTTCCTTTATGGGGACAATCTTGATGTGCCTATCATACAGACATTTTCTCAGTTATTTTGACTCGCGGTGTGCAGGCATTTAGGAAGCGAAGAAGCTAGATAGTTTTGTCGCCCCGCTTTAATGGCGAATAGAACCCGGTGGGGAGCTTCTGAATACGAGGAGGAAGCGGAGACGAGGAAGGGTCCGTGGACTGTCGAAGAGGATATGCAGCTTATTGGGCATATACGCTTACATGGGGAAGGTCGCTGGAGCTTTCTCGCAAAAGCAGCCGGTATGTCCAAATTTAGTATCAGATTCCCCTGAATCTGCAATCCACATATGGATACCCACGGAACTATTTTCAGTTTTTCCACATCGTGGAAGGTTAATTTTTCTGGGAAGCGTCATTTGTTTATGAAGTTCACGTCCAATGTTTGTTTATGAAGTTTGATTACGAAGTTCATATTTGAATTTTATTGGTAATCAATAATATTATGGAAAAGAAAGGAGTGAAGTTTTTATTTCATTCCCGTGTGGGAAATTTAAAATTATTTTAGAAATTTGTAACAGAAATTCGAAAATATTTTCAAAATCTGCAATCAAATAACTTTAACTTTTAACTGCAAGCTGACTTCTTAAATTAGTCAAGACTCAAAGCTGAACTGTATGTATTGCGCAGGACTCAGGAGAACTGGCAGGAGCTGCAGGCTGAGGTGGGTTAACCGCCTCCGGCCTGATCTCAAACGCTACAAGATTTCTCCCGAAGAAGAACGCTTGATTATGCAACTCCATGGCCGTTGGGGCAACAGGTACTGAACATATACTCATCTTGCAATGCAATACAGTATTTTTTATTGGAGGAAGAAAACACTACTTTGTATTAGTTAAAAAAGTAATATATATATAGTCTGTATTGTTTTTCTGTCATTTCTTTTTTGCAAAATTACATACAATTTAGTATATATAGTCTGTATTGTTTTTCTGTGATGTCTTTTTTGGAAAAAATATATTTAAAAAAAATATATATATATATCCTATGAGATTGTATTCCTTTGTTGCATAAAAATTCAAAATTCTATTGGTGCTTATCTACTTATCTGACCATGGTATGTCTGTCCTTATGAGTAGTTGGTGTTGGTCATGACACTCTCTTAAAAAACTGAAAAGTAAAATTTACTTGTTTCGGATGAATGCCTCTTTTAAAGTAAATCAGCAGACTAGTTTTGCTCTCTGTATACGTGGTCAAAGATTACCTTCTTAAAAGTTCTTATCACAATTTTAATTTTGATGAGGTTCATCGTGTTAATAAGAATGGGTGGTCTGAACTTGTTGCGCCCCTTTATCCACTCAACAATTCCTTTCACATCCCCAAAGATTTGAATCTCTTCGATTCCGAGCCATTTGGAAGCAATTAGCACTCTCCATAGGGTTACTCTTTATGTTGTGTTGTTTGTGCCATCCTCTCCTTCCCACTAGAAATGGTATAACTTATTTGATGGTTTATAGATAACCACTCCACAACCACATTTTCTCTTAGCACTTGCTCCATCAAATAAACCATGAGGATATGTTTGCTATAGATCCCTCACTTTTGGAATCTTGTACACTTTACTTCCCTTCATCGGCCCTATATCATTGTAGTAGGCCATCGTCTTGTTAATGTCCTCATGGAGCTCCACGTTTTTCTGGTCGAATAAGATTGCATTTCTTCTCCGCAATATAGTCAAAAAGATGTATAGTGGAAGGGCTCAATAATCTTGCTCTTTTTTCCAAACTTTAATACATTTGTACCTTGTCTGGAATCGTATCATGGATACTAGTTTGAGATGGTCAAGCACACCTTCCCATAAAGCAAGAATATAAGTGCAATGAAGGAAAATATGTAGATTTTCTTCATCTCCCTTCATACACATAACACAGATACTTGGTCCCTAAAATCCTCGCTTCTCTACATTATTCCAAATCAGGATTCGATTATGTATAACCAACCAACTAAAAGCTTTGATTTTAGTTGGAAGGATCCATTTCCAGATAACCTGTGGCTGAATTGGAAAAGGATTAACCCCCTCCAACTTTGGTGGACTCATATATATCTTGGACCAGTGGGTTTCCTTTTTTGAGTGTGCCTCCCTAATACATGTGGTCCTCTTCATCACTTATCGACATCGCTAAGTTGGGGAGAACTGTAATATATTCTCCCCATTCCTCATAAAGTTCCTTGAGCAACTCCAATTCCTCTGCCTTATACCATGCCTGAAGGTCCATATGATGAGGCCTATGGACTAAGATTTGCTTAAGATAAAATATCCTTTTGAAATGAATATGATTTAGAATTTGGATATATAATGAGTGGTTACCTTTTTTACCGTTGATAGCATCAAGTTTGATCTCAATCATGAAGCCATCTCCCATAGTCCACCGAATGTGGCACATGAGGAAATCGAATACCCAAAACATGCTTTCCCAAATATAAGAGATCTGGAATTTTTCCTTGCCCCATTTTCAATCCATGTCAAGAAAGATTGACCACTCAAGTATTTATCCTTAATGATGCCCAACCATAATCTTGTTCCATCAACGACTCTCCATAAACTTTTAGTGAGTGCCTTATTGAAGAGACCAGGGTCTAAAATCCCCCAACCACCATCTTCAACAGGTCTATCAATAAGCGACCATCGTGCCAGGTGAATTTTACCTTTAATTTCCCCATTATGGGCCCCTGTCCCAATGAAGCGCCCCATAATAGAATGGATCCTTTTAATAATTTCACAAGGCAAAAACAAAATATGCATGAAATAAATTGAGAGGTTCTTCATCACCGATTTGAGCATAATCATCCTTCCACCCATAAACATATATTTGTGTTTCAAGCAATCCAATATTTGGTTAATGTTTACTACCATCCATTCCCGATCCTTATTTCTATATCCCATCGGTTTTAATATGAAACCCAACTAAGTGATTTGATGTGCTACATCGATAGAAGTCACCCCAAAAAGTCCACAGATCTCCTTCACCAGTGTATCCTAATGTATTAATTTAGACTTGGACTAGTTCATATAAAGACCCAAAGCATCACCAAAAGTCCCCAAGAAGTCCACAGATCTCCTTCACCAATATATCGTCATGAGCATCATGTATTAATTTAGACCTGGACTAATTCATATAAAGACCAGAAGCATGCCCAAAAGTCCTGATGTTTTTCTAATATTCCAACCAAACACTGATGTTTTTCTGCCCTCCCAATAATAAATCTTCCGTGAACATTAAATGAGTTACCTATAAGTGTCTAACAACTTTAATCCCTCTAATAATACCTTCTCCCAAAAAATCCTTAATTTTCCTCCTCAGACTATCAATAGCCAATAGGAAGAGCAATGAGGGCATGGCACATCTCTACCTCAAACCCTTGTACGTCGAGAAAAAACAGGAAAGAAAACCATTTATAATGAGAGCGAAAGAAATTAGTGGATTTGATACACACCATGATCCAACGAACATTGATCGAATTCATCCCCATTTTTATCAAGATTAACGTCAAAAATTCCCCATCAATGCAATCATAGGCCTTTATCAGACCCTTGAAGAGACAAGAATTGATGGAAATTGTTCATGTAAAATAAATTTCGACATAAAAGGTTTAACTCTACAGGCTGTCAACTTAGATATCATTTTGTAAATGGAGTTACTAAGAGAGATAGGCATATAATCCCCAAAAGTAAATGGATTCTTCTTTTTCGGAATCAGAGCAAGAAAAGTGGTCTTTATTTCCCTCTGTCGCCGCCAGCAAATCAATGAAGAAACCAGCTCGATAAAGTGATATCTGGAATGTGAAATGGCTTCTCGTTCCAAAGAGGATTGAGAATTCAAGAAATTCCCATCAAAATCCCAAATCTTTCTCATAGAATTATGTTGCTTCCTCAGATTAAATTGCCTATCGAAATATTTAGAAATTTTATCCTCAACTTAGATCCAAATGGCCCAGATTTTCTGTCAAAACAGATGTTCCTACGGCCCTCGAAAACTGCGATCTTATCACTATATAAAACTGGATCCAGATATTATTAAAGGATCTCATCTCCTTTTCTAATTCCACTAATAGAATTTGTTTCTCCCTCCTTTTCGCTTTGATCCATCTCCGAGATTTAAATTTCAGCAACCTTAATTTCTGGCAAATATCATCCATTGGAAACTTTGAGATCGGGATATTAGGTTTGTTCCATACCTGTAGTACCAACGACTTAAATGCATCCTCCTGCAGCCACCGAGGATTAAATTTGAATCTGATAATAGTTGAGCTTATGATATTTCGTACAGATGGCTTTCTAAATATATGCATATTCAAATGGTCAGGTGGTCTGACATTGCAAGATGTTTACCTGGAAGGACAGACAACGAAATCAAGAATTACTGGAGAACTCGAATCAAGAGAAAATTGAATATACAAGTTGAGAGTAGCAGCGGCGGCATTGATGCAGAAAGCCAAGTACATTTTGACCGTTCAAAGGGCTCTTGCTGCTTTCCAACTTCATCTCTGACAACGGCCGACATTCAAAATGGAGAACCTTCGACAAGCATCCCAGCGGAAAATGCTGACACAGAAGTTCAGAAAAAACCAAACTCATGTGTACAAGATGATATTTTTCCACAGGTAATTTGGAGTACGGAAGGGAATTGTGAGTCTGAATTGAAAGAAGAAATTCACGGTCCTCAAATCAATGATGACGAGCAACCATGTGGAGCTTTGCAGGAACAATTCGAAAGATCACACGACCAACTGTTTGAGGACATTTTACCTTACAGTCTTTCAGTAGATTCTCTTTTAAGCCTGCTATATTCTTCTGAGTTCTACGCAGATGGCATCAGTCAAGATGGCCAAATACTAGCTTCTCAGGAGACCTTTTCAGATAGTGAGACTTACTTGAATCGTTACTCTGATGTACTGTGGAATATGGACAAAGAAGATGGCTATTTCAATGGTAGCAAAGATTCCACGCCTTCGAGTGAAAGACCATGAGTTTGAGGGAAATGAAAGACCACCATGGAAAAGGGATTTTGTTTGTTCGGTTTATTTCGCATCACGTTAGTTTGGCCAATTTGACCGTTACGTCACGCTTATTTTGAGTTGGCTTAGTACACAATTATTTCGAAATAGTTTAATGTATGTTAGCACTGTATAATGGAATGGATAACGTACAAGGATTGGTTATATTTTTAGGGGCTAACATGGTACTTCGAATTTGAATTTAAATTTGATTTGAAAAAATATACTCTCTAAAATTTAATATACTTAATTTTTTTTTGAAAATATACAACTCATAAATTAAAAAAAAAAAATTGAAATGAAAAAGAAAATTCCAACATTGATTTTATTGGAAACTCACAAAGAAGATTCAATACACAAAAAATACTTCTCACAAATTTTTAAGAAATTAAAATAAAAAAGAAAAGTCATGAATTTTTCAACATTCACTTTCATTCTTTTCTAAGATAGTTTAAAGATAATTGTAAACATAATGTGCTAAATTTATTAATATTATAAAATTAAAAATATTTGTAAAAATAAAATTTGATAATATCAATAGTAGAATTTCAAAAACTCTAATTCAATGTCAATAATGCACAGCTAATGAAATAGAGATATCAAAAATATGTTTCAAGTGTTCCATATATTTAAAAAATTATGCTTTAAACGCATCCATATAAACCATCAAAATATTAAGATTATCTATAAACATAACCATCTTGTTATGTGATATAAATTTGTTCAACAATAATATAACTGACATTATAAACTAAGTTTTTGTTTTTTAAATCAATTCCCGACTAATCTTCATTGTTTCATAGTGAACCAGCACCGTTGGAGAAGACAATAGTTTGATTATGACATATTATTTAAGTATCTAATTAAATTAAGGAATTTTAGTGCTTTTATCTCAATTGAACATAATTTTAATATTTGTATATCGATTGAATCCAATTTAATAATTATATTGGGGTAATATCTAAAATAAGATATTAGGTTTTAGATTTTTTTACAACATTAATTTTATATATATATATATATATATATATAATAAAATTGTAATTAGTTATTAATTAATTTAATTATATTATATAAATAAAAATTTGTAATTATCTACATTAGTTTTTAAACAAAATTTTAATGGGGGGAAATTTTAGGGGCTAATATTAACAAGTGGGTTAATTTTCCATGTTTTTTTTAAAAGATTGGCTAATTTTCATTCTTTCTAAAAAAATGGTTCGCCCAAATTTTATAGTATAATATTATTTTACTTTTAAAAATAGCCATTTACAAAAATATCTCCAAACATTTTTAGATGTTACTGTTATTTTACTTTTAAAATAGTAAAAAAATTACATATAAAATATATAAAATTGTTAAAAGTTTGAATCTTTTTACAAAAATATCACCAAACATTTTAGTTATTGCATATGATGGACTTGCGAGATTAGCCAAAATTTTAAACTTAAAACAAAAAAATTCATCCTTAAAATTTTCCCTGATTTTAATTACACAAGTGCTCTTGCTTAGTACATGTCTTTTATACCAAAAAAAAAAAAAAATTGATAGCACAAGTTATTCTAAATATCCTAAAAATAATAATACTATATTTATTAAAAAACACAACAAAAGAAAAGAAAAAAAAAAAAAAAAAATACAAAAAGTTTACCAAATATAACATCTAGAAAAAAAATATATATCCAAAAAAACCAAAGAGTGATCAAACCAAAAACAAAGCAAAAGAAATATAAATAAATCTAAAGATGAATTTTTGATGAGGAATATATATATATATATATATTAAACCAAATTTAGTGAATGGTTGAATAATGAAAAATAGCTTTATATTTCTTGAATAAATCATACAAATTTGTAGGTTCAGATTGTACTTATTTACAAACATGTTTTCAAGTTCAAATTGCATTTATTTACCAAAGTAAAAATAGACTATATTTAAAACCATTCATATTTAAAAAAAGTTTATTTAATATTTTTTTTAAATATAGATTTTTTTGGAAAATTTTCAAGAAAAAGAGCATTTGTTACATTGAAGTTGTCTATAACTTGTGCTTAATGTATAACGAACATGAGTATGATTATAATTTTTGTCATTTAAAAAATTATATCATAATTTAAAATATTTTATCATTTATTACACACCTACCACAACTATGTTGCAACACAATCACATTCTCCACTCTAAAATATTTTATAATATTAAATCCAAATATTCCCCTCATTTCGTGTTTCGATTGATAGCATTATCTCTATTAATTTTAAAGTCCTACTTTCCTCCTTTATGAGAGAAGACACAAATATTCTACTATCCTCAATAATAATATGGTAGATTATGAAGATCATATTGTACGTAAGATGTTTGATTGACTCGTGGTTGTAGGATATGATAGATCAATTCTTGCTTCATAATAAAGATTATAATTAGCAATTGCATCAGATGTTGCAAAGGAAACACCTTAAGGAAGTGTCATAGGAAAGAGTAGCATTAAATTGCTATTCTTCCATGATGAGAATGAAATTTTCACCAGGTGTTGCCAAAGGGTCTCAGTGGAAATTTAGATCTTAGTTAACTACATAATTTTTCTACTACATTTGGCATGTGTGATATTATTTCTATGCCTCACTTATCTCAAGTTTCAAGCTCATTCACCAAAGGGTCTCAGTGGAAATTTTGATCTTAGTTAACTACATAATTTTTCTACTACATTTGGCATGTGTGATATTATTTCTGTGCCTCACTTATCTCAAGTTTCAAGCTCATTCATCTTCCAAAGTATTTTTGCAACTTCGAAAGCATACAACACTTTTCTATGTCATTGAACATTTAAGAAATATAATGTATCCTTCTTGTCTCTCTACACATATTCTTCCCATGTGTATGTACATTTTGTTGAAGAAACAACTATATTTAATGAAACTCAATAAAATCCATCTATAGTCAATCACACCCATATTTAACCAAAGAGAAGAAAAATTATTTATGGGTTTATAATATAACTAGCACACATATTTGTAATATAACTAGCACAACCATATAAATGAAATTTCTTACTATATTTAACGAAACTCAATAAAATCCATCTATAGTCAATCACACCAATATTTACCCATATTCAACCAAAGGCAATCACAGTTATTTGTGGATTTATAATATAACTATCACAAACATATTTGTAATATAACTAACACAACCATATAAATTAAATTGCTAACTATATTTAACAAAACTCAATAAAATCCATCTATAGTCAATCACACCCATATTTAACCAAAGACAAGAATAATTATTTGTGGGTTTATAATATAACTAACACAAACATATTTGTAATATAACTAGCACAACCATATAAATTAAATAGTTTCACATACAAATTTCTAACTATATTTAATGAAACTCAATAAAATCCATCTATAGTCAATCACACCCATATTTAACAAAAAACAAGAATAATTATTTGTGGGTTTATAATATAACTAGCACAAACATATTTGTAATATAACTAGCACAACCATATAAATTAAATAGTTGCACATACAAATTTCTAACTATATTTAATGAAACTCAATAAAATCCATCTATAGTCAATCACACCCATATTTAACCAAAAACAAGCATAATTATTTGTGGGTTTATAATATAACTAGAACAAACATATTTGTAATATAAATAGCACAACCATATAAATTAAATTGCTAACTATATTTAACAAAGCTCAATAAAATCCATCTATAGTCAATCACACCCATATTTAACCAATGACAAGAATAATTATTTGTGGGTTTATATTATAACTAACACAAACATATTTGTAATATAACTAGCACAACCATATAAATTAAATAGTTGCAGATATAAATTAAATAGCTAGTAAATCCTAGTAGACATTAGTAGAATCTTCACCATGAATGCCCCTTGAGAAGTTTTATTCTCCCAAAATTGTTTCCACTCCCTCTCCCCATGAGTTTTGAACATGTGAGGTTTAAACTTGTGACCTCCCGGACCCCATGCAACCCAACTATTCTACACTTCATGGGTTTTATCATATGAGTTATTAATTTTTAAACTTTGTTACAATACTATGGACCAATATCATGTTTTCTTGAATACCACATGTTCAAAAAAACATAACTCATTTCATATGACACATGTTCATATGATGTTCTTTTAATTAATAAATTTAATTATAAATATAAAAAAAGCATAGCTACTTTTGAGATAGGATGTTCTTTTAATTAATGAATTTAATTAAAAAGATTAAAAAAAAAACATAACTACTTTTTAGATAAATCTTACTCTTTAATTTATGTATAATGAGTTAAATCTCTACTATTAACCTACTAATTGAAATAAAATTATGAAAACTAACCATAAATATAAACATAATTATATTAATTTATTAACACCTTACCATATATATATAACTTTATTCTATAATTTGAAACATATTTATGCTATTTTCATAATCTACTTTCATAAATTTTGGGTCTCCAAACTAATCTTGGGGTCTCTGCACTATATATAACTTTAATCAATAATTTGAAACATATAACTTCCATAGTCCAACCACTAAGCCGGAGTATTCGCATCGTTACAAGGCAACTGCTCATCGTTACAAGGCAATTGCGCCTCGTTTATAGAGAGAGAAAACCGGCAAGACTGGTCATGGTCAAAATATCACACGCTAGTTGTATAACAATTGAAAAGTCTCCAACCACTAAGCCGGAATATTCGCATCGTTACAAGGCAGCTACGCCTAGTTTATAAAGATAAAAAACCTGCTAAGACTGGTCATGGTCAGAATATCATACGCTAGTTGTATAACAAATGAAAAGTTTAGCATATAACAGTTATAAGAGTTAATTGGTTTGTGGAAAAATAATTTTCCAATTCAGGTTTGTATGACTCATAGTTGAATTATTAAGATTTTTTTTTTTTTTTTTAAGCAATAATTACATAGGAGAAGTTTTATCACGTTTGAAACTTTGATAGAACATTGAAAGAGTTTCTCTCTAAGATATAAAAGTATGATCGCTGAAAATTTGAAACCTAATAATGCCATTATTTGAGTTATTAAAGAGTTATTACAAGCTAATAATGCCATTATTTGAGTTATTACTTTGTTATATTTGCAAGGAACACATCAATGAAGTATACTGCCATTCACACGAAGTGACACGTAACCAACAGTTCAAACGTAGTGGCATTGGTTTAAAGTGAAGATTTCAAATGGGGATACAATAAAATAGTTTCCCTTTGTGGAAGTTATTGTTAATATTTTATACAGCTCAAAGGGTAAGTCACATATAAAACTGTACACTCCTACCCAAAACTTTCGTGAATGTTTTCATATACGACACGCTTTCGTTAAGATCAAACATCGTGCAAGTATTTTGATATTTACGGATATTATATACGCATCGAACCACTAGTGCACGTAAAAGTTTTATACCCAGAAATTAAATTAATTAGGTTGCGTTTATGACAACTAATTAAAAAATACAAGCAACTTGAACAAGCTTTAAATGAAAACCAGACTCCTCAAGACTGGCCTGATTCTTGGAAATTCTTGCGGGGCGCTTGCAATAATGGCTTCAACGCCGAGCCAAGCGTCAACATTGTTACCACAAGCATAAGCTACTGCTACTATGAGACTGGTGTTGTTGTTCGTTGGTAAGGTCCTCCACGCACTGGAAATCGGAGACATGACAAGGAATTGTTTTGGTGCCCTTCTGCTCAAATCCTTATTCCTCTTTAGCTTATTTGAGGATCCTGTTGAAGAGAAGATTGATGGTTTATATGCATTGCCACTGACCACGTAGGCCAAAGACACAACCCATTTCAACAATGTCATGTTTGTAGTAGTATCTGGGTTTTTCCTCCTACACACTGACCTGCACCTTGATCTCCTTCCTATTGCGGTACTGTAACATTGGAGGAATGCCTGCAAATCTCGTGGAAGAGAGGAAATGAAAGAAGCTTCATCTCGATAGCCCGTTTCAATTCCACTGTAACTGCCTGCATTTGATGTGATCCGGCTGCCTAAACCCTAACTAGCAAAAATTCACTTTAACTATAAAAAAATTGCATGAACCACTAAAAATGTTTCAATCGTCTAACACAAAATTGACCGTGGAAAATGGTGCCAGCTGAAATTTAGGAAAGTTGATTTCAAATAAAGACGCCTTACGATGTAAATATATTACATTTGAATAAGAATTTGAGGATAATAAGATTGGAATAGCATGCTGGGTTTAAATCTTGGTGTAGATCTTGTGAGTATCCCATTTTGAAACAACATTTTTCTATATTTTAGTGGTTCTCATATATGATATAGAAAAATATTTGAACATGTTAACCACAACATTTCAATTTCAATTTCAATGAAGAATTCCAACATTACTAAAAACCAAATATGTGATGTTGATTATGAATCAAAAAAATATAATAATGTTGATCTTTTATTTTTTCTTCAAAAATTGTTAAATTTAATAATGAAATAGAGAAAATACCATAGAAATAAGATAAAATCTCTATGATTGAAGAATATTATATTTAATTTTTTAATTATGTGAATCTAATAATGAATTGGATAAATTATACATTAGAGAAAAAGAATTTGATAGTATATTTACAATTGAATAAAATGATAAATAAAACACACTATCATTCTTTCCACAATTTTCAAAATTTAATGATATATTAATTGGAAAAATAGATAAATAGGCCTTTCAAAATAATAAATAATTAATTTTGATTTCATCCTATTAAAAATGTGAATTTCATCAACAAGCATATGGATTGGCTCCCATGTCAACCGTCTTGAAAATTATATAAGAGAAAAAAAAGTGTACATAGCACAGGGAATCCATGCGAGGGTTAAAATAAGTTAATAGTTACAAAAATTACTACATTAAAATTTTAAAAATAAAACACTAACATAAAATTGTTATGGCATGAACCATAAATATTAAATTGGGATAATAGAGGAAACTAAATTCTTTGTTTCACTTATTATTAAATATAAGGCATTTTAACTATAAGAAAAAGAGACATTGATAGACCTTGATCCATGAAATATTCACATCTATTATCTAAATTTTATTTTGAAAAGATAACAATCACATGAATATGATGATTCTTTGGTTACCTACTTTATGACAAAGAGAAAATGCATTCCTAGCTAAACTACAAGTATGTTATTACTTGATATGCACTTATCCTTTTAATAAACTCAACTAGTTGTCTAACTTGACTAATCATGATTAATTTTTTCATTTACATTGTTAAAAATTTTCAATTTTTATACAACTTGTTTTTATTCATGGAAGCCTAAGTAGTTTTTATAGAAGCATGAATTTAAGGTTCATATAAAATTTTGAGTTTAGATAAGTTTTGAGTAGTCTCTATGAATCTTCATGTTTCCATTTTTCCAAAAAATATTGAGAATTTAAAATTCCTCATAATGGTTTCAAAAGGTTAAATTGCATATTTTTACCACACATTCATGGATTTTTTCGTCACTAGATATTTAAGGATTGTAACATCCACTAAGTGGAACTATCCCCAAGAAAGTGCTAGTTGTTTTTTCCCAAAAGTGGAAACTATGATGGTCTTCAAATACCAAACATTAACAATTTGCACTAGGTTTTCGTCTCAAGAGTGGGAGTATGAAGATGCTCACTAAATTCATGAGACAAATTATTGGGCTTCCTTATTTCAACATATTTTCTCATCAATATGGTTTAATTTTAATATTTGTAAATTTTTCATCTAAGCTCATAATTTTTAGGGGTCAATTGTTGTTCAGATATTCCAAAAAAATAAAAAATTATTGCAAAATTTCCAGGATGTCTCATTTGAAGCAGCAAAACTTATGATTTTATGCTCTCACACAAAATGTAGGGTTAAATATATATGATATGACCACAATTTGTGATATATATGGGATGATATGTGCATGTAATGTGTAAATGTTCCTGTTGTAGCCGCTAAAACAACCTCCAAAAAAATTTCACCCTCTAAATTTTTTTTGAGCCCCTGAGCATCGAGAAACGAAGTCAAAACCTGAAGTTAAAATCTTTTCAAAAGCCTTAAGTCGCTAAGTCGTAGAATAGGTCATTTTCTCCAATCAATGACCTAGTGACCTTGTGACCTATCAGGTCACCAAGTCGCTAAGTCATGTATCGCATTCAAGTTTAAACAATTGCGACCTAGCGACCCTACGACCCCGCGACCCCCAGGTCATAAGGTCGCACGGTCACAAGGTCGCACATATCATCAACGTGGTTTTTTCGCGACCCAGTGACCTCATTTATCGCTCGCACGCGTGACCCCTTTATAAATAGAAGGGTCGCATAGGTCGCATTTCACCCACGCTACGGAGAGCAAAACCACGTCTGACAGGCCAGCTGGAGTGTGATTTTTCCGGGAAAGTTGCCTAATCCTCCTACTGTTTCCATTTTTTCTATCTATTTCCCCATTCCCCTTATATTAGCCCTTTTTAAGCCACCAGCTATCCTCCATTCAGACCCTCTTTGAACCTGCATTCTTCTCTGAGCCTCCAAACCCTGTCATTCTTATGAAAACTTGTAGATGAAGCCAACTAGTCTTCCCTGTGTCAGTATCTTCCTCTAATGATCATTTCTTCTTCAATTTATGGCTTTTCCTCCCTGTTTCCCTTTATTGATTTAGGTTAAAATTGAGTGAAAGTCCATGTCGCCCTGCAAAATCGTCTACCCAGCCTTAGTGCAATCTCCGACCCCGCGACCTTCCGACCCCCGCGACTCAGCGACCTCGGCCCCTGGTCGCTAAGTCGCCAAGTCACGTATCGCTCAAAAACTGAAATTTTGCGACCTTGCGACTTAGTGACCCAGCAACCCGGTCACAAGTCGCTAAGTCAGAAAGTCACATCTTCATGATTTTTTAGACCAGTGCGACTCCGCAACCTCATGACCTAATCACAAGTCGCCAAGTCGCAGGGTTGCTCTCTTATAAAGTTTTAAACCTCTGCGACTTAGTGACCCAGGGAATGGGTTGCTAAGTCGCAGATTCACCCCTTCCTTGACCTTAGTTGGGCATAGTTAAAAGCAATATTAAGAATTCATTAATATGGCATCTGTCTTATCCTGGGACTGTTTTATGAACATGGTAGGGAACCTCGAAGCAGAGCTAGAGTGTGTCTCGTCTCTTCAGCCTCAAGTGACATGGGGCCCCCGACAGTTCGCAGGAAAAACAAGAGCCCAGAGATAGAGATCACAGAAACTGAAATACCTATGTCTCCTCCCCCTATCTATGGGGACACTGCATGTATATTTAGCAAAGGAGAAAGCATGAGTTGGTATCAAGTATACCAAGAGTTCGCACAACCTGAGTTCCGAGAGGACCTCCCAGACAAGTAGGTATATGTGCAAGTTAAGAGGTCGAAGCTTCAGTACACAGGGGCCCACCCATCTATATTCTCATGTGCCGAAATTATTGAATGGATCATATAAAAGATCGACCCTGGGATGTGGGTGATTCGGGATCACGAGGGGAAAGCTTTTGAAAATTTAAAAGGCCATGATGCGGAGTTCTATTACGCACTTCAGACCCGGGAGCAGACGTTCACAGAGGCATGGGCCACTACTCATGCGATTCCCATAGTAAACACCCTGAGAGGATGGTGGGAAGAACCGAAGAAGCTCAAAATCAAGAAGGACCAGGAGTATCAAGTAGAAGGCCTCAAGAAAGTCTATAAGTTCATAGCAGCTATGCTTTGTAGAATGTATGGTCGTCCCGATGCCACCACTTTCAGCGGTTTTTGGGTATCCCTTATGTAATTTATTACCATACATGGCACCCATTTCAATTGGGCCAGCTTACTGATAGAAGCCCTCAAAACAAACATATCTGCAACACTAACACCTGAGGAGGGATACTCGTCCGAATTTTACATGGCCTCCTATATATTAGATGCAGTTTGTGCCAGGTGCCACTTTAAGGGATGGGATCACAACTAGGATCAGGAGCACGCACACCCAATCCACAAGGAGTTGCAGGTATTCTGGGACCCCAAATATAAGAAGGATATAGAGCCAATCGTACACAGTTTCATTCCTGCACTCTACGGGAAATTGTTCGGTCAGGATACCCCATGCATGTCCTGGCGAGCCATGGAAATGATAACCAAGGTGGAACATTGGTTTCCATTGCAGAAGACACCTTCATTCGAGTCTTTGGTTCATTCAAGACTCCCCATGCTCTGCCCCGGTTCGTCACTGACAGGTTTCTACTTTAGGAAAAATGTTATCAGACGACTTCCAGCTTCTCAAAGGTCCTTAATAAAGGTAAGAAGAAGCCATGGCCCACACTTCCGCTCAACATCAATGCTTATACAGTCAAGGATTTCAGAGAATTGGAGGCTGAAGCTGAGAAAATCAAAGGATTCTTCCTAGCGCCTTTGGATCACCAGACATACGATCCTGAGAGGATAGTCCCTGCCCATTGCAAATGAGCCAAGTTTAAATGGAGCTACATACATATTGAATGCCCAGCTGAAGATGGGGTATGAAACTGGTACAATAAGGATAGGGAACTCACCCCGGAGGCATTGACCGATCGGGAGGACGAAAATGATCAAAATTTGGAAGAGAGAATCCATGAATTAGGAGGAGCCTCGTCTTCTAGGGCCGAAATCCCACCGAACTAAAAACCGAGGCCATGACTCTTCGCCCCAACGAGAGAGAAAAGGAAGCAAAAGCTCAACGAGAAGGCTGAAAATAAAGCAAAGAGGATCGGGATAAACGTAAAAAACACCTAAAGGCGAGCAGAAGAAGAAGGCGGAAGACGCCCGCAAAAGAAAGAGGAAGAGCGAGAGCGCGAGAGGGCGGGGAGCATCGACTCAAGATATGAATGAATACAGGAACGAGGAGGACAGGCACGGGGAGAGAGAGAGAGAATGAAACCCCAGAAATACATTGGAACGTCGGGAAATGGGACTCGTTTCAGATAGGGCGAGAAGGGCGAGTGCGGAGACAAAAGGAACAACGAGGATAAAGGGCGAGAGGGTAGAGCGACTTTTGGAAGAAGAAGCGAGAAAAAAAAGAAAAGAGGGAAGAGGATCGAAGATCGAGAACAATTCTTCCAAGACACTCACGAACATTTCCTCCTGTAACAAGGTACTAACCAGAGTTGCCGGCCCGCCAGGGTTCCTACAAACAACTTGTTTGTGCTCTCAACGGCAGGTACCTCTGAAGGAAAAGGAGGAAAGTGTTCAATATGACAAGACTCGCTTATGACCGTTCACATTCAAAATCGGGCGGGAAAAGAGGAGATGTTTAGCATGGAACCTGTAACATAATTCAAAACCACTGAGAAAAGGATATAGTCTGGACACTAGGACCAATCTGGTAATGATACCATATTAACATCAACCGGCTCACTTTTGCGCGACCACGAGAGAAAACGTGAACGGATGAGTAGGGAAATCCTATCTCTACAAAATAGATTACAAGAATCCAAACAAGGAAGCTGGTGGAGGCAGAAAGGCACTAAGGGAAGAAAGTCGCTTGGCTCAAGATAAGGCTACGATTAAAAAAGTACCCTCCCTTTGTCCGAAGATTTGGTATGCCGGAAAACACCGCAGGCGGTATACGAGGAAATGTTCACCATAAAGCACACAATTGCACCTCTACTGAGAGCTCAAGCAGAAACTAAGAAGAGGAACGAGCAACTGAAAGAGGCCTCCACAGCCTTGGATAGAATGTTAGAATGGACAAACAAATATCCATAGGCTCCAGAAACTTTGCCCAGGAAAGATTGGATTTGCACTCAGAATGACAAGGTCCAAATTCGAATGAAGGTGCAATCCAAGGAGAAGTTATTCAAAGACCTAGAGAAGGTGATGACCGCCTATGAGCATTTGAATAGCGGCATTGACTCGATGGCTGAGCTACACCATATTCCTTATCTAGGCACACTGGGCAAAGAAAAGACATGGGAACAGGTAAATCAGGAAATTCAGGCATTCCTGCAACCTATTACACAAGCCACCGCTACACCTGATCTTCTGGAATTGCAAGAGAACTTGGTTAAGTTCGTCACGATGCCAATTTGGATTTACACCAAACTAGCCTCCTTATCCAACCAGGTCACAATCAAGAGAGAAACTCTGATCCCAAACGCCTTAGAATGCCTGCACAGGTTAAGGGAAGACACTCCTCTGATATTCCGAGTTGCTGCAGATTATTGTGCGTGGAAAAATTTCCTTAAAGAGAAAAAAGTAGATGTTCCCGACCTCGTAATCACACACACACTCCCATGATCAAAACGCAAGGCACAACCTATAAGAGGGGTCGCAGGTCGCATCTTCCATGTTCAGGTCGCAGGTCGCACTTTCCATTCAGGTCACAAAGCATACCAACAGGGGGGAAGGCGAAAAGTCAAGACACCCAAGGGTAAATTTTGTCTTATATATACTCCCTTCGGGGACTTGTAAAGGATATTTTTTTTTGGACTCCAAACGAGAGAAGAGAGTTGTAAAGCATTGAACAACCCCTTTTGAATGAATACAAGCATTTGTCTCAAATCCACTATTGGATATTATGAGAATCAATGTGTTAATACTATGAGTATTTTTTCATATATGTCTGATATATTATGATTAATTGATTTGTGTTTTCTGCTTATACTCTTCATGCATTTCAGCTCATTGAATGTGTTAATGATGGTATGTTTCTTACCTAGGAGATGTTCGTAACTTCATTATTGACATCTATCTTATTCACGAAAACACCCAAGTAAGCATAAGTTGTTCTTACCAGGCAGAAATATTTCTTCTATGGTTTGAACAAATTTTAGAAACACGAACTTAATGATATGCTGCTAACAGTATGTCCTTTAGGTGCGTGTTTCCTTATTTTATCTTGTTATTTGTAGTGTTTTATGCTCATTGACAATCATCGATATTTAATCTTGTATCATCCGATAACTGTATGCCTATAACTCTGCAGGGCTCATTTGTCTCCAAGAGAAGAAGTATTTAGTGGTAGCCAGACCCACACCCTGGACGAGATCCATATCACAAATGGTTCAGAGTCTAATCGGGACTCTTTACCGGCGAGATCCCTTACTGTTGGTTGGAAAAATTTTCCCATCAACATACTTGGCACTAGAAGGAGGGCTTTATACCCAAACCAGACTTTGCATGATAACACACAAGCCAACGACCCACGCAGGGAAGGAGCAGGGAGAGGCTAAGGTAACAGAGGCAGGGGAGATAGAGGCCATGGGCGAGGCCGAAATGCTGAACACCACCCCCATCAAAACCAGAACAGGTTTCCTTTTCTTTAAAACTGGAGAAACATCAAAAATATAGGAATTTGTGAAGAAAATAAAGACATGCAGTCCCACCATGAGGGAGAGGCCTCCGGGTCTGGCATGGGTAGCGAATCCGAAAGCAAGAGGGGACATGTATACATACCACACCACCAATGGGCTAGACGTTTACAACCTTTGGCTTGGATGGCTCAGTCCCGCTTAGGTATCCAAGGTCCCCTCCATGACATGCCCCGACACCCTGAAAAACATCTCCCTAAGTTCGACCCTGAGAAAGGTACTTTTGCCAAAGACCACATCAACAACTTCTACCTATCTTTACAGATGATGAGAGTGTAGTATGACGACGTAGCATGTCGCCTTTTTCCTCATACTCTAGAAAATAAAGCTGCAACATGGTATCGATTGCTCCCCATTGCTTCTATCCCTTCGTGGGAACACTTCCGTCGTACCTTCCTCCAAAATTTCTCAAAAGATAAAACCCCGTTGATGCTCCTCACAAATCTTAGCACGCTGAAATTTTAGAAGAAGGAGAAGGTCAAGGATTTCAATCAACGTTTCGCCACTATATTGAAAAAATTCCCTCCAAACATGGACTTAGATGATTCCATTACCATTGACTACTACACCAAAGCCCTCCTATGGGATATTACCGTGTTTGTGAAACACGAGGCCAGAGCTACCTTGGCAGCCAATTACACCACCGCCCTTGCTGTTAAAAAGGACATGCTATCCATAGGTGCCATTGAACACGAAGGGTGAGATGATCAAAAAACAACCACAAAGAGAGCCCAATCCTCAAGTCATAAATCCGGGGATAAAGATAAGCACCCCTTTGATTTCGAAAGTATCACAAAATCCATTAAATTTCTAACCAATGAAGTCTCTGATCTGAAAAGCAAGAAAAATGATTCTGGCCCAACTGTTAAAACGTAGAAACCTTTCTTTAGGAAAAATAATAATCCGTCCATGAACCGGCCCCCATCAAGTTCGAATGCAGGTCTCAATGTTGAAGAAATTAGCAAAGACAACTTTTGTTCTTTTCATCAAGCCTCTCACTCAGAGAAGACTTGCCCCCAGTGGATTAATAGCATGAACGAAGTGGTGAACCAACTTCTAGAAGATCAAACCCTCGGGGATATGGAGGAAGAGGCTATTTCAGATAACGAAGAAATTTCCCCCTCAAATGAAGATATGGGCTCCACTCTCCTCGCTTTCGAGGTCAGCCGCGGAGAGTCTTCCCTTCCCACCTCTTGGATAAACCTAGCTGATGAACATAAATCTAAACCCCCCGAAACTATGGCTTGAGGAGTAAAGGTCCGATGCCTGATCAATCCTTCGAAGAGAAAAGAAAAGCATTCTTAAGTAAAATCCTACCACCGAACGTAGAAAACCAAGACAAAGCTCCTGAAAAATTTAGTCCAACTACTCCCCGAGAAGGCCCCAAGGCTAAAACTTAATTAGTTTCCCCGAAGAACACCACTGAGCCCACCTCACACACAGATTCTAGGTATAACATTATCGAGGATATGAAGAAGACTCAGGCCAATATTTCTCTCTAGGAGCTCGCTCGCATTACTAACCAACGAGATCTTATTCTCAAAACCTTCTCCAATATACCGACAACCAAACCCATAAGCATCACGTCTGCCCAAGCTGTTGCTAGTCCCTAATCCATCATGAATGCAGTGAACGCAAACTCCAGGGGCACCACACCACTTTTCCTCCTCTCCTTCGATATCTTTAACTTCAATGTCCACAATTGCCTTGTTGATTCTAGTGCATCCACTAATGTTATGCCCTTGTCCGTGTGCAAGAAGTTAAACATATGCCCTGAGAAAACCGATTCCAGAATCATCCAACTCGATAGATCTCAAGTCCCCGCAGTAGGAAAATTAAACAACATCATCATTTGCCTATCCTCCGACTCCAGAGTGCATTAATGTATCGACATAGTAATCGTGGATATCCCCGAGGCCTATGGCCTTTTGTTAAGCAGAGATTGGTCCAGTAAGCTCCAAGGGTACTTCGCCATTGATTGGTCCCACCTTTGCCTCCCATACAAAGGCAGTAATAACCAGATATGGGTCGAGATTGAACCATACATGAAACATACTGTGACCGACCTGTATGCAACTAATGAACCGGTCAGTTTCGCATAAGAAGAGCTTGGTATGTGTTTTTTAGAATCCATCCTTGGATGCTATCAAACCCCCCAATCCCTGGTCACTCAAGACGTCCAGTCGAAGCTGCTGCTGGCCGCTGAAAACTCCTCTGCCTCAACAAAGGACCTATCAGGGACTATTACCCAAGGTATTTCTTCAATGCGTTCGGACTGCCTCACTCAATCGAAAGATGAAACTTGGACCTTTTACTATGACAGTTCCAAAACCCAAGAAGGGGCTGGTGTCAGTTGCATCTTGCTAGACCCCGGAAAGAATAAATTTCTGATTTCCTGTCGGTTAGAGTTCCGAGGCACGAACAATACAGCCAAGTATGAGGCATTTCTACTAGAACTCAAAAAGGCCATAGACCTAAAGGCTCGTTGTTTAAAGGTGATTGGCGATTCTGAGATTGTCACTCGACGGGTACGTAATACCATCCATTGCTTGTCTCCACATCTAAAAGGTTATCAGCAAGAGGTATGGCATTTAATTACTGCTTTTGATGCTTTCAATATTAAATCTGTACTTACAATGCATAATGCAGCAGCTGATACACTCGCTAATGCTGCCGCTAGGTTCACCCCACTTAGGGATGGGTTTTCTATTAAAGTTATTTACAGGCCATCCGAGCCAGACAACGTCACTAATTTACGCGTTTTCAATGATGACCAACAGGTACTGGATTTCCTGCTCAATACGGACATATTCAAAGATGCAGTGATTGAAGAAGAGGATCATGATTAGGTTTTGCAAGAAGAACTATAGCAACAAAAAGGAAATCCCATACCTAAAGGAATTGTGTCACTTGAAAAGTTGTTCGACCTACAGAACCGCTTCTGGGGCCTTCAAACACGAAAAATGTGAAGTTCAACGTTAGCACACAGACAAATTAACCTCGGCACATACAAAGATCCCAAGCTCGTCAAACTAGGTAAAGAGTGCACCCCCAAGCAGTAACAAGCATTCACCCAGTTATTCAAGAAGTACCGAGATATATTTTCCTAGACATATGATGAGCTTTGGACGTATGATACACAGATCATCCAGCACGTCATATCGATGAAAGAAGGAGTGAAGCCTTTTCAACAAAAACTGAGAAAAGTACACCCCGCCGTAGAACCAATGATACAAAAGGAAATAAAGAAGCTCTTGGATGCGCGGATAATTTTCAAAGTTATACATTCGACCTGGGTGTCAAATTTGGTCCCTATCTAGAAGAAATCCTGTGATATCCGTCTGTGCGTGGATTTCTGGAATTTAAACAAAGCCTCCGACAAGGACAACTACCCAGTCCCTCCTATGGAGCAAATCCTTCAAACTGTTTCGAGGTCGGAATTATTCTCTCTATTGGACGAGCTTTCAGGGTATAATTAAGTACTCGAGACTAAGCCCAATAGGCTCAAAACCACATTAAAAAATAACTGGGGAACTTTCGCATTCAGACGCATGCCCTTTGGCCTGATTAATGCCGGCGCCACCTTCCAAAGAGCTATGGACATCGCCTTTAGAGGACTCAACGGGAAAAGCATGGTAGTATAACTTGAGGACGTTACCGTTTTCTCCAAGCGCAGATCTGACCACCTACACCACCTCAGGCATATTTTTGAAAGGTGTCGGAAGTATGGGATCTCCCAGAACCCGAAGAAAATCGATTTCTCCATTACTGAGGGAAGCCTGTTAGGGCACATAATAAATCGAGACGGCATAGTAGTGGACCCAGAATATGCGAAATTCATCGCTCAGATACCACCCCCAAGTGGTATAAAATCTATGGAGTCCTTCCTCGGCAAAATCAATTTCGTCCGAAAGTTTATATCAGATTTTGACCAAATCATGAAACCATTGCAAGGCATGATTAAGAAGAACGTTAGTTTTAAGTGGCATCCTCCTAAGAAAGAAGCATTCAACAACATCAAACAAGCCATCGCAGAAGCACCTGCCTTGGACAGTCCGAATTTCAACAAAGGCTTTATCTTGTATACCTTTGCCTCAGATTCATCTTTGGCAACCATCCTCACTCAGAAATATGACAACAACAATGAGTGACCTATATCACTTATGAGTATTGGGTTGCAGTGCGCCAAAATAAACTACCCGGATATTGACAAGCAAGCTTATGCAGTATACAAGGCGGTTAAACACTTCATGCCATACATCTTGGAGAATCGTGTCACAGTCTTCGTACCTCACCTGGCTGTGCGCTCACTATTTGTACAACAAGAGCTGGGCCAGAGACGAGGCAACTAGATGACATGCCTCCAAGAGTATGACCTGGAGTTCAAGCCAGCACACACTGTAAAAGGCAAAAGATTGTGTCTCATGGCTGCAGAGGCAGTAGACTCATGGGGCAGCAAGGAAGAAAGTTGGGAACACGAGATCGATATGTATCAAACAGATAGCATAGCCCCGCAGGGTACTTCCTCTTAGTACATAGAACTTCTACAATATCTGAAACACGACACCATGGGCCTCGCTTTAACTACTAAGAAGAAGTGTGCGTTGAGATTGAAAGGGGTATCATACCAGCTAGTGTAGGGTAAGTTGTTTCGCAAACATCACAGTGGTGTCTTGCTGCGCTGTTTGGAATGGGATGAGGCACAGAGAGTATTGGCAAAACTTTAGGATGGCCCCGTAGGGGGGCACTATGCAGGAGGCACCACTGCTCACAAGATAATGCGTGCCGGTTTCTATTGGCCTACTTTGTTTAAATATTCACATGCATATGTACGCAAATGCCAGCAGTGCCAAAAGTTCGCAAATAGAGATATGCGGCCTTCGGCCCCGTTACAGTCTGTCGCAGTGTAAGAACTGTTTTAACAATGGGGGCTAGACGTGATTGTGGAAATCCTGCCACACTCTTCCAAACAACATAGGTACATCCTCACTTCCACAGACTACTTCACAAGGTGGGTTGAAGCGGTACCGTTAGATCAAGTCAATGATCAATAGGTAATAGCCTTCATCACCCAATGCATCATTATCAGGTTTGGCATTCCAACCTATCTTGTTTTTTATAATGCAACATATTTCTCATCGTTGAAATTATATGATTTTGCTCTAGAAAATGTTATCGTACTTAAACATTCTACCAACTATTACCCTCAAGGAAACGGGTTAGGAGGGTCAACCAACAAGAACCTAATCCACATCATCAAAAATACTTTGTTGTCCCAACAATGAAATTGGCATAGGGAACTCCACAATTCCCTCTGGGCAGTTCGAGTCACACCCAAACCTTCCCTAGGTACCTCCCCATTCTTCCTCGTATACAGAAAAGAAGTTATCCTTCCTCCCAAATTGTCTCTCCTGGCCCTCCTATTATCTCAGGAGACTCATGGCACTCCTTGCCCTACTTTACAAGCTCAAATAGACACACTGTTGAAACTTGAGGAGGAAAGGCAAAAAACTCGAGAAAAATTTGGCATCCACCAAAGACGAATAAAACGATGGTTTGAAAAGAAGTCAGCTGGGAACAAGGTTTTTGAATTAGGTGACCTTGTCCTCAAATGGGATAAAGCTCATGAAGATAAAGGGAAGCACTCCAATTTCCAGGCATTATGGATAGGCCCTTTCCAGATCAGAGAGAAGGTCGGTTCCCACACTTACAAGTTACAAACTCTTGAAGGGAGGACTGAGGTCCTCCCTGTGAATGGACATGACCTTAAGCACTATTTCACCTAACAGCCCCTAAGGGCCATCGCTACACCCTGTACCATAGTTTGTCTTGGTTTTTTGTTCTTTACCTTTTCTTGTTTTCATAAATCACTTGTTACACACAGGTTCCCGTTAACCATTTCTTTTCTTTGGTATCCAAACTTTTAAAAGGGGATATAGAAGCTACCCAAGTGGAATACTGAGTCAGGATCTATGCTGGTGTATTATCTCCTCCCAGAGTGTAAAAGAGGCAAGCATACCTGTGATGGGCACTCAATGGCATGAACATGACTAAGGCCCTCGGATCAAGATGCGACAGCTTATCTAGTGTGCTGGCCGAAGGGACTGCTGTGAAAAAGGAAATGTTTGGTTAAATCGGTTACTAGATGGAAAAGGGAGGAGTCAGCCTCAGGTGACGAACGGAAATCCAAGAAAATCCCAAGCCCTCATCTAGACCAGGAGCAACCTCTCTTCCAAGTAAAATAAGTCGGGATCCCTCATCCACCCAGGCAATAATTTCCAAATAATATAAGTGCCCTGAGCATGAAAAATAAGTGCCCTGAGAACGTTTTAATAAGTGAATTAAGAACATTAATAAAGGGTAAAGGATTGAGAAAGGATTCCTACGCAGAGAGGTGATACGACGACTCCGCCGGGGTACTGACCAGGCTCGCTGGCAGCGGAGCAACGCTCGTGATTCCTAGGCAGTGACTCCGCCGGGACCATCTGGTTCGCTGGTAGCGGAGCAACACAATGAGGACCAAATAAAATATACTGGATCCGAAATTCACTTAGGTTACTCCGAACTTTTCCATCGAGTCTCCAAGAATGAAAACACGGTAAACCAGCACCCAAGGGCAGGCAGATAGGGAGAGAAAATGCGCAAGGCTCAAAGACGAAAGAAGTGGGACCCACGGGGTGAAAGGAACAGTGTGCTATGCCCTGCCACCCCCCTCAAGATGAAACACCGGCAGAGATTCTGGACCCTACCAGTGAATCACCATTTTTTGTAGCCCCCGAGCATCGAGAAGCAAATTCAAAACCTGAAGTTCAGATCTTTTCAAAAGCCTTAAGTCGCTAAGTCGCAGAATAGGTCATTTTCTCCAATCAACGACCTAGCGACCTTGCGACTTATCAGGTTGCCATGTCGCTAAGTCGCGAATCGCATTCAATTTCAAACAATTGCGACCTAGTGACCCTGCGACCCCGCGACCCCCAGTTCACAAGGTCGCAGGGTTGAGAGGTCGCACATATCATTAAAGTGGTTTTTTCATGACCCAACGACCTCATTTATTGCCTGAACACGTGACCCATTAGTAAATAGAAGGGTCGCATAGGTCACATTTCACCCATGCGATGGAGAGAAAAAATGCTTCTGATAGGCCAGCTGGAGTGCAATTTTTTCCAGGAAAGTTACCTAATCCTCTTGTTGTTTCCATTTTTTCTATCTGTTGCCCCATACCCCTTATCTTAGCCCTTTTTAAGCCACCAAATATCCTCCATTCATACCCTCTTTGAACCTGCCTTCCTCTCTGAGCCTCCAAAGCCTGTCATTCTTATGAAATATTGTAGACGAAGCCAGCCAACCTCCCATGTGTCAGTGCCTTCCTCTAATGACCATTTCATCTTCAATTTATGGATTTTACTCCTTGTTTCTCTTTTTATTTTAAGTAAAAATTAATTAAAAGACCATGTCTCCGTCAAAATCATCCACCCAGCCCTAGTGCGACCTCTGACCCCGCGACCTTGGCCACTAGTCGCTGAGTCGCTAAGTCGCCAAGTCGTGTATTGCACAAAACTAAAATTTTGCGACCTTGCGACTAGGCGACCCGACAACCCAATCGTAAGTCACTAAGTCGCAAGGTCGCATCTTCATGAATTTTTAGACCAGTACGACTCAGCGACCCTGCGACCTAGTCACAAGTCGCCAGGTTGCAGGGTCGCTTTCCTCTGAAGTTTAAGTCAGTGCGACTCAGCGACCCAGGGAATGGGTCGCTAAGTCATAGTTTCACCCTTCCTTAACCTTAGTTGGGCAGAATTAAGAACAGTATTAAGAATTCATTAATATGGCATCCGTCTTATCCTGGGACTATTTTATGAACATGCTAGGGAACCTCGAAACAGAGCTAGAGTGCGTTTCTGTCTCCTCATCCTCAAGTGACATGGGGCCTCTGGTGGTTCACAGGAAAAAAAAGAGCCCATAAATAGAGATCACAGAAAGTGAAGTACCTATGTATCCTCCCCCTATTTATGGGGACACTGCATGTATATTCAAAAAAGGAGAAAGCATGAGTTGGTATCAAGTATACTAAGAGTTCGCACAACCTGAGTTTCTAGAGGACCTCCCAGACCGGAAAGTATATGTGCAAGTTAAGAGGTCGAAGCTTCACTACGCAGGGGCCCACCCATATATATTCCCATGCGTTGAAATTGTTGAATGGATCATACAAAAGATTGACCCCATGATGTGGGTGATCCAGGATCACGAGGGGAAAGCTTTTGCAAATTTAAAAGGCCAAAACGTGGAGTAATATTACGCACTTCCAGAGTGGGAACAGACTTTCACAGAGGAATGGGCCACTACCCATGTGGTTCCCATAGCAGACACCCTGAGAGGACGGTGGGAAGAACTAGAGAAGTTCAAAGTAAAAAAGGACCAGGAGTATCAAGTAGCAGGCCTCAGAAAGGTCTATAAGCTCGTAGCAGCTATGCTTTGTAGAATGTATGGTCTCCCCGATGCCACTACTTTCAGCGGTTCTTGGGTATCCCTTATGTACTTTTTTACCGTACATGGCACCTGTTTCAATTGGGCCAGCTTACTGATAGCATCCCTAAAAAAAACATATTTGCAGTGCTAGCACCCAAGGAGGGATACTCATCCAAGATTTACATGGCCTCCTATCTATTGGATGCAGTTTGTGCGAGGTGCCACTTTGAGGGATGGGCTCACAACTGGGATCCGGAGCGTGCACACCCAATTGACAAGGATTTGCAGGTATTTTGGGACTCCAAATATAAGCAGCATATAGAGCCAATCGCACACAGTTTCATCCCTGCACTCTACGGGAAATTTTTCGGTCAGGATACCCCATGCATGTCCTGGCGAGCCATCGAAATGATAATCAAGATGGCACATTGGTTTCCATTTGCAGAAGGCACCTTCATCTGATTCTTTGGTTCATTCAAGACTCCCCATGCTCTACCCCGATTCGTCACTGACAGGATGCTACTCCAGGAAACATGTTATCAGATGACTTCCGGCTTATCGAAGGTCCTTACTAAAGGTAAGAAGAAGCCATGGCCCACACTACCACTCACCATTGGTGCTTATATAGTCAAGGATTTCAGAGAGGTGGAGGCAAAAGCTGAGCAAATCAGAGGATACTTCCTGGCACCTTTGGATCACCGGACATACGATCCTGAGAGGATAGTCCCTGCCCATTGCAAACGGGCCAAATTTAAATGGAGCTACCAACATACTGAATGTCCAATGGAAGATGGGGTAAGAAAATGGTACAAAAAAGATAGGGAACTCACCCTAGAGGCATTGATCAATCGGGAGGACAAAGTTGATCAAACTCTGGAAGAGAGAATCCACGAATTAGGAGGAACCTCATCTTCCTAGGCCAAGAATCCCCGAACTAACATAGGCCATAGTTCTTCCACCCAACATAAATAAAAGGAAGCAAAAGCTCAACGAGAAGCTAAAAAGAAAGCAAAAGAGGATGAGGATAAACATAAAAAACACCTAAAGGCAAAGTAGAGGAAGAAACAGGCGGAGGACGCCCACAAAAGAAAGGAAGAGTAGGAGGCAAAAGCAGAAGCCCAACGTCAGCTCAAGATAGAATTAGATAAGGTGGAAGCTGAATGCAAAAGGAAGGAAGAAGAGGAAAAAAAGCAGAGGCTGAGTGTCAGCTCAAGATAGAAGTAGATAGGGCAGAGGCTGAGCATAGACAAAAGGAAGAACAAGATAAGGCAGAGGAAGAGCGGCTATTGGAAGAAGAAGCAAAACAAAAGAGAAAAGAGGAAGAGGATCGAATATTGAAAGAAAATTATTCCAAAGAAACTGAGACACCTCCTCCAGTAACAAGGTTATAGATAGAGCTGTCAGCCATTGAAGTTCCTGCAATCAACCCACGTTTTTCACTCTCAGAACCGGGTACCTCCAAAGGATAGGAGGAGGAAGTGTTCAATCTGACAAGACTCACCTATGACCAGTTCACATTCAAAATCAGACAGGAAAAGAGGAGATGCCTAGAACGGAACCCTGCCACATCATTCACAGCCACAATGGAAAAGGATATAGTCCTAGACATAAGGACCAATCCAATAATGATAGCATCAGCCGGCACTACTTTCGCCGCAGCTACAAAAGAAAACGTGAGTTGGATGAGTAGGGAAATCCTATCCCTAAAAATTAGATTAAAAGACTTCGAACAAAGGGAAGCTAGGCAGGAGCAAGAAAAGAGAGCACTAAGGGAAGAAGTCCAACAGATCCAAGATAAGAACACCATTATTAACGAATTACCACTCACTGTCCAAAGAGAGTTGGTGACACTGGAAGCCACCATGAGGTAGGTATACGAGGAAATGTTCACCATAAAGCAAACAGTTGCACCTCTACTGAGAGCTCAAGTAGAAACTAAGAAGAGGAACGAGAAACTGAAAGAAGCCTTCACTACCTTGGATAGAATGATAAAATAGATGAATAGATATCCATAGGCTCCAAAAAAATTTACTAAGAAAGATTGGATTCCCACTCAGAATGACAAGGTCCAAATTCGCATGAAGGTGCAATCCAAGGAGAATTTATTCAAAGAACTAGAGAAGGTGATGACCGCCTATGATCATTTGATCAACGATATTGAATCGATGGCTGAGCTACACCATATTCCTTCTCTGGGTACACTGGGCGAAGAAAATATATGGGAACAGGTAAATCAGGAAATTCCGGCGTTTCTGCAACCTATTAGACAAGCTGCCGCTACACCTGATCTTCCGGCATCGCAGGAGAACTTGGTTAAGTTCGTCGTGATTCCAGTTTGGATTTACATCAAACTGTATTCCTTATCCAACCAGGTCAAAATAAAGAGAGAAAATCTGATCCCAAATGCCTTAGAATGCCTGCACAATTTAAGGGAAGATACTCCTCTGATCTCCCTAGTTGCTACAGATTATCGTGCATGGAAAAATTTCCTTAAAGAGCAACAAGTAGATGTTCCCGACCTCTCAATCACACACAGGCTCCCATGATCAGATTGAAAGGCACAACCTATAGGAGGGGTCGCAGGTCACATCTTCCACGGTCAGGTCGCAGGTCGCACTTTCCATTCAGGTCGCAATGGATACCAACAGGCGGGAAGGCGAAGAGTCAAGACACCCAAGGGTCAATTTTGTCTTATATATAATCCCTTAGGGGACTTGTAAAGGATATTTTATTGGAATCCAAAGGAGAGAAGAGAGTTTTAAAGCATTGAACAACCCCTTACGAATGAATACAAGCATTTGTCTTAAATCCACTATTGGATCTGATGAGAATCAATGTGTTTATACTATGAGTATTTTTCCGTATATGTCTGATATCTTATGATTAATTGATCTGCGTTTTATGATTATACTCTTCATGCATTTCATCTCACTGAATGTGTTAATGATGGTATGTTTTTTGCCTAGGAGATGTTTGTAACTTCATTATTGACATCTATCTTATTCACGAAAATGCCCAAGTAAGCATAAGTTGTTCTTGCCAGGCAGAACTGTTTCTTCTATGGTCCGAACAACTTTTACAAACATGACCTTAATGATATGCTACTAACAACATGTCCTTCAACTGCGTGTTTCCATTTTTTATCTTGCTATTTGTGGTATTTATGCTCATTGACAATCATCAATATTTTTTCTTGTATCATCCAATAACTGTATGCCTACAACTCTGTAGGGCTCATTTGTGTCCAAGAGAAGGAGTATTTAGTGGTAGCCGGACCCACACCCTAGACGAGATCCCTATCAAAAACAGTTAAAAGTCTAATCAAGACTTTTTACCGGTGAGAACCCCTACTATTGGCTGGAAAAATTTTCCCATCAACAGATTTGGTGCTAGAAGGAGGGCCTGAATGGCAGGCTCCAAGCACACAAGTAACATCCCGTTACAAACTCCCCAAGGGGAGACCATGCATGAAAATACTGGTCCTCCCCCTTTGGAAAACTCCCACGATGAGGAACCCCATTTCTATGAGGTTACTTTAGCCCAGCTAAGGGCCCTGCGCCCTATCGCCCATGACCTTGTCATGGGTTTACAGCGAGCCCCGGTCACTAGTTCCTTTGCAAATCCTAGAACTCCCTTCACCAGCTAACCATATGTGCCAAGGAACCCTTGTCAACTCCCTTCCTCAACTTGTGGGTCTTATGATTGAAGATTACGTAGACACAGTTGAGAAAAATTTTGAAGCCCCCCCAGATAGCCCTAGGGAGGGGGAAGAAAGCGGGCCTGAAATCACTGAAACTCAACCCAACACCGGCCCCCAACCCAACCATACTTTGCATGATAACATGCAAGCCAACGACCTGCGTGAGGGAGGAGCCGAGAGAGGCCAAGGTAACAGAGGCAGGGGCCATGGGTGAGACTGAAATGTTGACCACCAGCCCTACTGGAACCAGAATAGGTTTCCTTTTCTTTACAACTGGAGAAACATTAGAGATACAGGAAACTGTGGAGAAAACCAAGACATGCAATCCCATCATGAGGGCGAGACCTCCGGATTTGGCATGGGTAGCGAATCTGAAAATGAGTGTTTACATACCATGCCATCAACGGGCCAGACGTGTACAACCTTTGGCTTGGATGGCTCAGTATCCCTTAGGTATCCAAGGTCCCCTCCATGACATGCCTCGCCATCCTGAAAAGCATCTCCCCAAGTTCGACCCCGAGAAAGGTACTTTGGACGAAGACCACATTAGCAAATTTTACCTATCTTTACAGATGATGAGAGTGAAATATGACGACGTAGCATATCGGATTTTTCCTCATACTCTAGAAAATAAAGCCACATCATGGTATTGTTCTCTCCCTATTGCTTCCATTCCCTTGTGGGAACACTTCCACCGTACCTTCCTAAAAAAAATTTTAGAAGATAAAACCCCCTCGATGCTCCTCACGGAGTTCAGCATGCTGAAATGTCAGAAGAAGGAGAAGGTCAAGGACTTCAATCAACATTTCACCACTATATTAAAAAAATTTCCTCCAAACATGGCCTTAAATGATTCAATTACCATTGACTACTACACTAGAGCCCTCCCACGAGATATTACCGTATTTTTGAAACGCGAGGCCAAACCTACTCTGGCAGTAAATTACACCACTGCTCTTGCTGTCAAAAAGGACATGCTGTCCATAGGTGCCATTGACCATGAAGGGCAGGATGATCAAAAAACAGCCATGAAGAGAACCCAATCCTCAGGCCATAAATCTGGAGAAAAAGATAAGGACCCCTTTTATTTTGAAAGTATTACAAAATCCCTCAAGTTGCTAACCAATGAAGTCTCCGACCTGAAAAGGAAAAACAATGATTCTTCCTCAGCTGCTAAAACACAGAAACCTTTCTTCAGGAAGAGTAACTCTATTGTGAATCGGCCCCCGTCCAGCACAAGTATTGGTCTGAATGTTGAAGAAATCGGCAAGGACAACTTTTGTTCTTTTCATCAAGCCTCTCACTCAGAGAAGACTTGACCCCAGTGGATTAATAGCATGACCGCAGTGGTGAACCATATTCTAGAAGATCAAACCCCCGGGGAATGGATGAGGAGGCTATTTTAGACAATGAATAAATTTCCTCCCAAATGAAGATATGGGCTCTGTTGTCCTCGCTTTCGAGGTCATCTGCGGAGAGTATTCCCTTCCCACCTCTGGGATAAACATAGCTGAAGAACCTAAATCTAAACCCCCCTGAAACTATGGCTTGAGGAGCAAAGGCCCAGTGCCTGAAAAGTCTTTAAAAGAGAAAAGAAAAGCCTTCTTAAGGAAAATCTTGCCCCTAAACGAAGAAAACCAAGACAAAAATCCTAAAAATTTAGTCCAAATACTCCCCGAGAAGGCCCCAAGGCTAAAGATTCATTAGTTTCCCCTAAGAACACCACCGAGTCCGACTCACACACAGATTCTGGGTATAACATTATCGAGGATATGAAGAATACCATGGCCAATATCTCCCTCTACAAGCTCACTTGAATTGCTAACCAACAAGATCTCATTCTCAAAACCTTTTCCAATCTACCGGCAACCAAACCCGTAAGCATCACATCTACCCAAACTGCTGGTAGTCCCCAATCCATCGTGAATTCCATGAATGCCAACTCTAGGGGAACCACGCCACCTTTCCTCCTCTCCTTCGAGATCTTTAACTTCAATGACCACAAATGCCTCGTTGATTTTGGTGCATCCAAGAATGTTATGCCCTTATCCGTGTGCAAGAAGTTAAACATTCGCCCCGAGAAAACCGATGCCAGAATCATCCAGCTCGACAGATCTCAAGTCCCCGCAGTGGGAAAAATAAACAATGTCATTATCTGCTTATCCTCTGACTCCAGAGTGCATCAATGCATTGAAATATTAATCGTGGACATCCCTAAGTCCTATGGCCTTCTACTGAGTAGAGATTGGTCCAGTAAGCTCCAGGGGTACTTTGCCACTGATTGGTCCCACCTTTGGCTCCTGTAAAAAGACAGGAATAACCAAATATAGATCGAGAGTGAACCATACATGAAACATGCTGTGACCGACCTGGATGAAACTAATGAACCAGTTAGTTTCGCGCAAGAAGAGCTTGGTATGTGTTTTTTAGAATCCATCCTTGGATGCTATCAAACCCTCCAATCCTCGGTCAACCAAGACGTCCAGTCTGAGTTGCTATTGGCCACTGAAAACCTCTCCACCCCAACGAAGGAACTATTAGTGGCTGTTACTCCAGGTTGTTCCTCAATGCGTTCGGACAACCTCACCCAATAAAAAGATGAAACCTGGACCTTGTACTACGATGGTTCCAAAACCCAAGATGGGGCTGGCACGAGCTGCATCTTGCTAGACCCCGAGAAGAATAATTTTCTAATTTGCTGCCAGTTAGAGTTCCAATGCACAAACACTACAGCCGAATATGAGGCATTGCTACTTGGACTCAAAAAGTCCATAGACCTAAAGGTCTGTTGTTTAAAGGTAATTGGCGATTATGAGATTATCACTTGACAGGCACGTAATACCATTCATTGCTTGTCTCCACACCTAAAAGCTTATCAAGAAGAGGTATGGCGTTTAATTTCTGTTTTTGATGTTTTCGGTATTAAATCTGTACTTAGAATGCACAATGTAGCAGCTGATACACTCGCTAATGCTGCCGCTAGGTTTACCCCACTTAGGGATGGAATTTCTATTGAAGTTATTTATAGGCCATCCGTTCCAAACACCGTTACTAATTTATGCGTTTTCAATGATGACCAACAGGTACTGTATTTTCTGCTCAACACGGATGTGTTCAAAGGTGCAGTCATAGAAGAAGAGGATCATGATCGGCTTTTGCAAGAGGAACTACAACAGCGGAAAGGAAATCTCATACCCAAAGGGATCGTGTCGCTCAAAAAGATTTTTGACCAACATAACGGCTTCCGAGGGCCTCCAAACACGAAAGTGAAAAGTTATGTGTTAGCAGACCGAAAAATTAACCTCGGGACAAACAAAGATCCCAAACTTGTCAACCTGGGAACAAGTTCACCCCTCAGGAAAAACAAGCATTCATCAATTTATTCAAAAAGTACCGAGATGTTTTTTCCTGGACATATGATGAGCTTCAGGCGTATGATACACAGATCATCCAGCATGTCATACCCATGAAAGAAGGAGTGAAGCCTTTTCAACAGAAACTGAGAAAGTACACCCCGCCCTAGAAACAATGATCTAAAAGGAACCAAAGAAGCTCTTGGATGCGCAGATAACTTTCAAAGTCAGACATTCAACCTGGGTGTCAAACTTGATCCCTGTATGCAAGAAATCCGGTGAAATCCGTCTGTGCATGGATTTCCAGAATTTAAACAAAGCCTCCGACAAGGACAACTACCCGATCCCTCCTATGGAACAAATCCTTCAAACTGTATCAGGGTCGGAGATGTTCTCTCTATTGGACGGGTTTTCAGGGTATAATCAAGTACTGGTAGCTTAGCCCGATAGTCTCAAAACTACATTCAAAACTAAATGGAGAACTTTCGCATTCAGAAGCATGACCGTTGGCTTGATTAATGCTGGCACCACCTTCCAAAGAGCTATGGACATCACCTTCAGAGGAATCAACGAGAAAAGCATGGCATTATACCTCGACGATGTTACCGTTTTCTCCAAATACAGATCTAACCACCTACACCACCTCAGGCAAATTTTTGAAAGGTGTCAGAAGTACGGGATCTCCCTGAACCCGAAGAAAAGCGTTTTCGTCATTACTGAGGGAAGCCTGTTAGGACACATAATAACTCGAGATGGCATAGTAGTGGACCCAAAACATGTGAAATTCATCACTCAGATACCACCCCCAAGTGGTTAAAAAGCTATGCAGTCCTTCCTCGACAAAATCAACTTCGTCCAAAAGTTTATATCAGATTTTTCCCAAATCGTGAAACCATTGCAAGGCATGATTAAGAAGAACATAAATTTTAAGTGGCATCCTCCCGAGAAAGAAGCATTCAACAACATCAAACAAGCCATCACAGAAGCACCTACCCTGCACAGTCTGGATTTCAACAAAGGCTTTATCTTATATACCTTTGCCTCAGATTCATATTTTGCATCCGTCCTCACTCAGAAAGATGACAATGGAAATGAGAAACCTATATCATTTATGAGTACTGGGTTACAGGGCACCAAACTAAACTACCCAGATATTGAAAAAAAATCTTACATAGTATACAAGGCGGTTAAACACTTCAGGCCATACATCTTGAAGAATCATGTCACAGTATTTGTACCTCACCCGGCTGTGCGCTCACTGTTCGTACAACAAGAGATGGGCGAGAGATGAGGCAACTAGATGACATGCCTCCAAGAGTATGACCTGGAGTTCAATCCAACACACACTGTAAAGGGCCAAGGATTGTGTCACATGACTGCAGAGGCAGTAGACTCACGGGGAAGTGAGGAAGAAAGTTGGGAACATGAGATCGATATGTATCAAACCAATAGCACAGCCCTGCAGGATACCTCCTCTTGGTACGTAGATCTCCTGCAATATCTGAAACACGGCACCATGGTCCCTGCTTTAACTACTAAGCAGAAGCGTGCATTGAGATTAAAAGCTGTATCCTACCAGCTAGTGCAGGGTAAGTTGTTTCGCAAACATCACAGCGGGGTCTAGTTGCGCTGTTTGGAGTGGGATGAGGCACAAAAAGTATTGGAAGAACTTCACGATGGCCCCACAGAGGGGCACTATGCAGGAGACACCACTGCTCAAAAGATCATGCGTGCTAGTTTCTGTTGGCCTACTTTATTTAAATATGCACATGCATATGTCTGGAAATGCCAGCAGTGCCAAAAATTCGCAAATAGAGATATACGACCTTTG
The DNA here is from genome assembly GCA_034641835.2 of Pinus albicaulis. Classification (NCBI taxonomy): domain Eukaryota; kingdom Viridiplantae; phylum Streptophyta; class Pinopsida; order Pinales; family Pinaceae; genus Pinus; species Pinus albicaulis. Next base: position 39,969 of record JAXQQM020062411.1, read on the forward strand.
GCCCCGTTACAGTCTGTCACAGTGGAAGAACCATTTCAACAATGGGGGCTAGATGTGATTGGGGAAATCCTGCTGTACTCTTCCAAGCAACATAGGTACATCCTCACCACCACAGACTACTTCACGAGGTGGGTTCAAGCAGTGTCGTTACGTCAAGTAAATGATTAAGAGGTAATAGCCTTCATCACCTAATGCATCATGATCAGGTTTGGCATTCCAACCTCCCTTGTTTTTGATAATGCAACATATTTCTCATCGTTGAAATTATATGATTTTGCTCTAGAAAATGGTATCATACTTAAACATTTTGCCAACTATTACCCTCAAGGAAAATGGTTAGCCGAGTCAACCAACAAGAACCTAATCCGCATCGTAAAAAAGACTCTGTTGTCCCAACAACGAAATTGGCATAGGGCACTCCACAATGCCCTCTGGGAAGATTGAGTCACACCCAAACCTTCCCTAGGCACCTCCCCATTCTTCCTCATATATGGAAAAGAAGCTATCCTTTCTCCCAACGTGTCTCTCTTGGCCCTCCGATTATCTCAGGAAACTCATGGCACTCCTTGCCTTGGTTTACAAGCCCGAATAGACACACTGTTGAAACTTTAGGAGGAAATGCAAAAAACTTGGGAAAAATTCTCCATCCACCAAGGTTGGATAAAACGATGGATTGACAAGAATTCAGCCATGAACAAGGTTTTCAAAGTAGGTGACCTTGTCCTCAAATGGGATAAAGCTCATGAAGATAAAGGGAAACACTCCAAGTTCCAGGCATTATGGATAGGCCCTTTCCAGATTCGAGAGAAGGTCGGTGCCCACACTTACAGGCTACAAACCCTTGAAGGGAGGATTGAGGTCCTCCCTGTGAATGGACACAACCTTAAGCAATATTTCACCTGACAACCCCTAGGGGCCGTCGGTGCACCCTGTACCATAGTTTGTCTTGTTTTTTTGTTCTTCATCTTTCTTGTTTTCAATAAATCGCTTGTTCCACATAGGCTCCAATTAACCATTTATTTTCTTTGGCATCCAAATTTTGAAAGGGGATATATAAGCTACCCAAGTGGCGTACTGAGTCAGGATCTATGCTGGTGTATTATCTTCTCCCATAGTGTAAAAGAGGCAAGCATACCTATGATGGGCACTCAATGGCGAGAACATGACCAAGGCCCTCAGACTAAGATGTGACAGCTTACCTAGTATGCTGGCCCAAGGGACTGCTGCACAAAAGGAAATGTTCGGTTAAATCAGTTACTAGATGGGAAAGGGAGGATTGGGCCTTAGGTGATGAACGAAAATCCAGGAAAACCCCAAGTCCTCATGTAGACTAGGAATAACCTCTCTTGCAAGTAAAATAAGTCGGTATCCCTCATCCGCCCAGGAAATAATTTCCAAATAAAATAAGTGCCCTGAGCACATTTTAATAAGTGAATTAAGCACATGAATAGAGGGTAAAGGATTGAGAAAGGCTTCCTGCATAGAGAGGTGATATGACGACTTCGCCGGGGTACTGACCAGGCTCACTGGCAGCGGAGCAACGCTTGTGATTCCTAGGCAGTGACTCCGCTGGGACCGTCTGGTTCGCTGGCAGCGAAGCAACACAATGAGGACCAAATAAACTATATTGGTTCCAAAAATCCCTGAGGTCACTCCGAAATTTTCCATCTGGTCTCCAAGAATGAAAACACGGTAAACCATCACCCAAGAGAAGGCAGATAGGAAGAGCAAGTGCGCAAGGCTCGAAGGAAGAAGAAGTGGGATCCACGGGGTGAAAGGAAAAGTGCTCTATGCCCACCCACCCCCCTCGAGATGAAACATCGACAGAGATTCTAGACCCTACCAGTGAATCGCCATTTGTTGTAGCTGCTACAACACCCTCCAAAAATTTCACCCTCTAAATTTTTTTTGAGCCCCCGAGCATCGAGAAGCGAAGTCAAAACCTGAATTTCAAATCTTTTCAAAAGCCTTAAGTCACTAAGCCACAGAATAGGTCATTTTCTCCGATCAGCGACCAAGCAATCTTGCGACCTATCAGGTCGCTAAGTCGCATATTGCATTCAAGTTTAAAAAATTGTGACCTAGCGACCCCGCGACCCCCAGGTCGCAAGGTCGCAGGGTCGCGAGGTTGCACATATCATCAACACAGTCTAATCATGACCCAATGACCTCATTTATTTCCTGCACGCATGACCCCTTTATAAATAGAACGCTCACGCAGGTCGCATTTCACCCATGCGACGGAGAGTAAAACACGTCTGACAGGCCAATTGGAGCGCGATTTTCTCAGGTAAGTTGCCTAATCCTCCTGATGTTTCTGTTTTTTCTATTTGTTGCCCCCTTTCCCCTTATCTTAGCCCTTTTTAAGCCACCATATATCCTCCGTTCATACCCTCATTGAACCTGCATTCCTCTCTAAGCCTCCAAACCCTGTCATTCTTATGCAATCTTGTAGATGAAGCCAGCCAGCCTCCCATGTGTCCGTCTCTTCCTCTAATGACCATTTCATCTTCAGTTTATGGCTTTTACTCGTTGTTTCTCTTTTTATTTTAAGTTAAAATTAAGTAAAAGACCGCGTCGCCGTCAAAATCATCCGCCCAGCCCTAGTGCAACCTCCGACCCCGCGACCCAGTGACCTCGGCCCCTGGTCGCTGAGTCGCTAAGTTTCCAAGTCGTGTATCGTACAAAACTAAAAAATTTTGACCTTGCGACTCAACGACCTGGTGACCAGGTCACAAATCGCTAAATTGCAAGGTCACATCTTCATGAATTTTTAGACTAGTGTGACTCAGCGACCCCGCGACCTAGTCACAAGTTGCCAGGTCACAAGGTCACTTTCATCTATAGTTTAATTCAGCATGACTCAGCGACCTAGGGAATGGGTCGCTAAGTCGCATTTTCACCCTTCCTTATCCTTAGTTGGGTAGAATTAAAAGAAGTATTAAGCATTCATTAATATGGCATCTGTCTTATCTTGGGACTATTTTATGAACATGCCAGTTAACGTCGAAGCAGAGCTAGAGTGCGTCTCCGTCTCCTCAGCCTCAAGTGACATGGGGCCTCTGGCGGTTCGCAGGAAAAACAAGAGCACAAAAATAGATATCACAGAAAGTGACGTACCTATGTCTCCTCCCCCTATCTATGGGGACACTGCATATATATTCAGCAGAGGAGAAAGCATGAGTTGGTATCAAGTATACCAAGAGTTAGCACAACCTGAGTTTCCAGAGGACCTCCTATATTGGAAATTATATGTGCAAGTTAAGAGGTCGAAGCTTCACTACGCAGGGGCCCACCCATCTATATTCCCATGTGCCGAAATGATTGAATGGCTCATACAAAATATCGACCCCAGGATGTGGGTGATATGGGATCACAAGGGGAAAGCTTTTGCAAATTTAAAAGGCCAAGACGTGGAGTACTATTGCGCACTTCCAGAGTGGAAACAGATGTTCACAGAGGAATGGGCCACTACCCATGCGGTTCCCATAGCAGACACCCTGAGAGGATGGTGGGAAGAACCAGAGAAGTTCAAAGTCAAAAAGGACCAAGAGTATCAAGTAGCAGGCCTCAGAAAGGTCTATAAGCTCGTAGCAGCTATGCTTTGTAGAATGTATGGTCACCTCGATACCACTACTTTCAGCGGTTCTTGGGTATCCCTTGTGTACTTTGTTACCGTACATAACACCCATTTCAATTGGGCTAGCTTACTGATAGCATCCCTCAAAACAAACATATCTGCAGTGCTAGCACCTGAGGAGGGATACTCGTCTGAGTTTTACGTGGCCTCCTATCTATTGCATGCAGTTTGTGCTAGGTGCCACTTTGAGGGATGGGCTCACAACTGGGATCAGAAGTGCACATGCCCAATTCACAAGGAGTTGTAGGTATTCTGAGACTCCAAATATAAGCAAGATATAGAGCCAATCACACACAGTCTCATCCCTGCACTCTACGAGAAATTGTTCGGTCAAGATACCCCATGCATGTCCTGGCGAGCCATGGAAACGATAATCAAGGTGGAACATTGGTTTCCATTTGTAGAAGGCACCTTCATCCGAGTCTTCAGTTCATTCAAGCCTCCCCATGCTCTACCCTGATTCTTCACAGACAGAATGCTACTCCAGGAAACATGTTATCATATGACTTCCAACTTCTTGAAGGTCCTTACTAAAGGTAAGAAGAAGCCATGGCCCACACTGTCACTCACCATCGGTGCTTATACAATCAAGTATTTCAGAGAGGTGGAGGCAGAAGCTGAGAAAATCATAGGATTCTTCCTAGCGCCTTTGGATCACCGAAAATACGATCTTGAGAGGATAGTCCCTGCCCATTGCAAACGGGTCAAGTTTAAATGGAGCTACCAACATAATGAACGCCCAACGGAAGATGGGGTAAGAAACCGGTACAACAAAGATATGGAACTCACCTCAGAGGCATTGACCTATCGGGAGGACCAAGATGATCAAACTCTGGAAGAGAGAATCCATGAATTAGGAGGAGCCTCGTCTTCCCAGGCCAAGAAGGCCCGAACTAAAACAGGCCACAGTTCTTCCACCCAAAAGAAAGAAAAGGAAGAAAAAGCTCAACAAGAAGCTGAAAAGAAAGCAAAATAGGATGAGGATAAACGTAAAAAAAACCTAAAGGTAGAACAGAGGAAGAAAAAGGTGGAGGACATCCGAAAAAGAAAGGAAGAGCAGGAGGCGAAAGCAGAAGCTGAGCGTCAGCTCAAGATAGAATTAGATAAGGTGGAAGCTGAATGCAAAAAGAAGGAAGAAGAGGAAACAAAAGCAGAGGCAGAGCATCAGCTCAAGATAGAAGTAGATAGGGCAGAGGCTGAGCATAGACAAAAGGAAGAACAAGATAAGGCATAGGCGGAGTGGCTATTGTAAGAAGAAGCAGAACAAAAGAGAAAAGAGGAAGAGGATCGAAGATCGAAAGACAATTCTTCCAAAGACATCGAGACACCTCCTCCAGTAACAAAATTATAGACAGAGCTGCCAGCCATCGAAGTTCCTACAATCAACCCACATTTTTCGCTCTCAGAACCAGGTACCTTCGAAGGATAGGAGGAGGAAGTGTTCAATCTAACGACACTCACCTATGACTAGTTCACATTCAAAATCAGGCAGGAAAAGAGGAGATGCCTAGCACGGAACCCTGCTGCGCCATTCATAGCCACAATGGAAAAGATATAGTCCTGGACACTAGGACCAATTCAGTAATGATAGCATCAGTCGGCACTGCTTTCGCCGCAGCCACAAAAGAAAACATGAGCCGGATGAGTAGGGAAATCATCTCCCTACAAAATAGATTACAAGACTTCGAACAAAGGGAAGATAGGTCGGAGCAAGAAAAGAGAGCACTAAGGGAAGAATTCCAATAGCTCCAAGATAAGAACACCCTTATTAACGAATTACCACTCACTATCCAAAGAGAGTTGGTGACACGGGAAGCCACCATGAGGCAGGTATACGAGGAAATGTTCACCATAAAACAAACAGTTGCACCTCTACTGAGAGCTCAAGCAGAATCTAAGAAGAGGAGTGAGCAACTGAAAGAAGCCTCCACCGCCTTGGATAGAATTATAGTATGGACGAACAGATATCCGCAGGCTCCAGAAACGTTTCCCAAGAAATATTGGATTCCCACTCAGAACGACAAGGTCTAAATTCACATGAAGGTGCAATCCAAGGAGAAGTTATTCAAAGACCTAGAGAAGGTGATGACCACCTATGAGCATTTGATAAACGGCATTGACTTGATGGTTGAGCTGCACCATATTCCTTCTCCGGGTACACTGGGTGAAGAAAAGACATGGGAACAGGTAAATCAGGAAATTCGGGCATTTCTACAACCTATTAGACAAGCTGCCACTACACCTGATCTTCCGGCATCACAGGAGAACTTGGTTAATTTTGTCATGATGCTAGTTTGGATTTACACCAAACTAGATTCCTTATCCAACCAGGTCAAAATCAAGAGAGAAAATCTGATCCCAAACACCTTAGAATGCTTGCACAGGTTAAGGGAAGATACTCCTCTGATCTCCCCAATTGCTGCAAATTATCGTGCATGGTAAAATTTCCTTAAAGAGAAACAAGTAGATTTTCCCGACCTCTTAATCACACACATACTCACATGATCAAATCACAAGGCACAAACTACAAGAGGGGTCGCAGGTCGCATCTTCCATAGTCAGGTCGTAGGTCGCACTTTCCATTCAAGTCGCAAACCATACCAATAGGCGAGAAGGTGAAGAGTCAAGACACCCAAGGGTCAATTTTGTCTTATATATACTCCCTTCGGGGACTTGTAAAGGATCTTTTTTTGGACTCACAAGGAGAGAAGAGAGTTGTAAAGCATTGAACAACCCCTTACAAATGAATACATAAATTTGTCTTAAATCCACTATTGGATCTGATGAGAATTAATGTGTTTATACTATGAGTATTTTTTTGTATGTTTGATATCTTATGATTAACTGATCTGTGTTTTCTGCTTATACTCTTCATGCATTTAAGCTCACTGAATGTGTTAATTATGGTATGTTGTTTTCCTAGGAGATGTTTGTAACTTCATTATTGACATCTATCTTATTCACGAAAATGCACAAGTAAGCATAAGTTGTTCTTGCCAAGTAGAACTGTTTCTTCTATGGTCCGAACAACTTTTACAAACATGACCTTAATGATATGCTGCTAACAGCATCTCCTTCAGCTGCGTGTTTCCCTTTTTTATCTTGGTATTTTTGGTATTTATGCTCATTGACAATCATCAATATTTTGTCTTGTATCATCCGATAACTGTATGCCTACAACTCTGCAGGGCTCATTTGTGTCCAAGAGAAGGAGTATTCAGCAGTAGCCGGACCCACACCTCGGACGGGATCCCTATCACAAACGGTTCAGAGTCTAATCAGGAATTTTTACTGGGGAGATCCCCTACTGTTGGCCGGACAAATTTTCCCATCAACAGAAGGTCATAGAGATACCACAAAAATTAAACAATGTCGATGATAGAATCACAATAAGGATCAAGGGCAAAGCAGCTGAGTGGCTCAGGACGAGTCACATGTGAGTTTAGGGGGCCTGTTAGGTGCAACCCAACTTGGCCTAGATTTTGATCAAGATTACACATTTTGTGGAGCAGAGCATGGAGTAAATATACTACGCGGTATCATACGGGCTTTAGGGTGGGTTGAAGCCCCTCCTTTTTGTAAATCACAATTTTGTAATGGGTTTTGGGTCATAGTTGCATGTTTTAGGGATTCCATGTTATTTTGATAATGATGTAGTAATATAGGGGATGTAATGATATGTTAGAATATGATTGAATGATATGATAGATGGTTAAGGGTAAGTCTTCATGATCTGTATTTTGTAGCGAAGGGAAGGATCTCCAAATTGGTGCATAGAAACCTTGGAAGAGTCTGCAACTTAGTGTGCAAATCATCTACATCTTAGTATGTAGGTCAAGATTGGATGTATTCAAAGAATTTTCATAATAAAGAAGAAGTTTTGGGATGATATTCATATGTTCTTATGTGTTTTCTGTATCTATTTTCCTAATATATGTTGTTGCGAAGTAGTTGTTACAGTTGCATGTTATGACATTGCAGTAATGGTTTATGGAATTATATGATATGTTCTGTGACTAATTGAATATTGTAAAGTGACTTATAAGATGTAAGTATAACATAAATATAAGAATACCACATCCCATATTCCCTCAAGGCTATAGAAAACTAGCTCTGCATCCACCCATAGTCACTTCAGGTGACACTGTGATATGCTTGCAGGTCATTTCTGAAAGGGCCAGTGATAAAGGGTTTTGTTGGTGCGCAGTATAGTTCGAGCCTGGGTCAGCCCAAATCAAGCGAACATGACCATGAAATTATGCTATTCCCAAATTTAAATAATCATTTTTATTCACTTTATTTTCAATTATATTTTGTATAACTCTTCATTTCTAGTAACATGTTACTACACCAAGAGGTGTTGTATAGGATAGTAAGACAAAAATGTTGTAACGTGCCATAACATGGGTGCCATAAAGTAAAAAATTAAATATACATATAAGCCATTTAAAAACCTCATATATATATATATATATATATATATAGATAAACTTTACTTAATCAATTTCCAAATGATCAAATATGTGATATTAACTAAGATACAACTATTATCTATTCAACAATGAATCAATCCATTAATACAAGTGAGATAAACTAAACAAAAAAAAAACCAGATACCAAGTATAATTCATTTTCCTTATAATATGTACTATGGTGATATTCTCTAAATAATATAAACATGTGTACATAAATGAAAACCCTTTTTTACAATGTATATTTTCTCTTTTTCTTTATCAATCCTTCTTTTATCTGTAAAGGCTAGTTCAATTGATCTTGCAGCTATAAATGCAACCTCTCAATGTTAATAGGTCACATATTCAACTCTCTCATTTCCCTTGTGGTTAGGTTCCATAATAAATATTGAAAATTTACCCTATTTAGTATCCTTAGATCACAATGAATTAGACAAACATTTTTGCAAGGTTTTGCCTTAGAAAAATAAGTCAATCTCATCTTTCTATATAATGAATAGTCATATACTATGATACCCCATTTATCTCTGTGTTAGCCACCTATAAATTATGATATACCATAATGGTGGCTAAATTGGTTGTCAAGCCTTCAAGAGATATATTTTGTTTGAAAATCCATCATCTTTGAAGTCTTATGGTGATTCTCTATCCTCTAAATTAATCTTCACTGATGTTTCACTCTAAGCCCTCAAAAACCTGCTCATTACCAAGAGAAAACTGCTTATAATGCTTCACTTCCCACTATTTACCCCTTCATTTCACTCCCAAAAAATCTCCATTTTCATCCTTGTTTCCTTCAAAAATCCCACAAAACCCCTTCATGTCACCTCTAAATTATTTTAATCCCCTTTTAAACCTTATATCTCCCCTTTATTTGGTTTAAAAATCCTTTTTCTAGCCTACCGAAACCTTCATTTGGCCTTAAAATCCCTATTTTGCACTATAAGGCATTTAAGCTCTTAAGGGCTTATATCCTTTATCTCCCCCGTCTCATATAACTTGAGCCCCGCAATCAGGCACTTAAAATTCATTAGCCTCTGTGCCAAAACCTTTATTTTTCGTTATTTCTCCATTCCCGACAGCCCGATTTTAAATAATTACGGACCGTTGATCAACACAGATCAACGGCCATCAGGCCATCCTTTCCCTCCGCCCGTTCACTTACCTCCTTTTCCTCCTTTCAAATAATCCGCCTCGTCTTTCGATCTTCGCCATCCAATCGGAAGATCTAAAGATCAGGATGAAACCCGATAACCCATTATGCTACAAAACAAATGTCAGCCCCACCTCCATACCTCATGCATCTTGCATCCTATCGCGCTCACTTCGCACCGCCAAATTTTCCGCCCATCATCCAATGGTCCACATTGCATATCGCGTAATTTTTGAGCCCTTCCCGTAGTGTGATACTTCCCCGTGATATGGGTGGTTTTAGAAATACACGCGTCACTCACTGAGTGGAATTGTGTTCCAAACGCAAATACCGCCTCCCCCCCTTTTTGTTGCGCGAAAACCATTCCCTGTTTCCGCCATACCGCCTACCCTCCACAACGCAATTTTGCTTTTAATCTCAGCCGTCGATCTCTGAGATCGAACAACTTGTGTTATATCACGATATCAAATGCAGTTGTTTCCCATATGCTCCCAAACGACTTCATCAAATGATCTCCACCGTAGATCATCCTGATCTAACGGTCCACGTTCATCCTCGCACCCAGACCCTCACTGAACCTGGTTAGCTACTCTGCCAGGGTGTTTTCTCAATTTCTGCTGCAATCACCACCTCCTCACTGCTCCTCCACCACCCCAAAGCCTCTACAAGAAGTCTAAACCAAGCCCGTAGGTTTTTATAACAATTTTTCATGTGTTTGCAGGTTCTTTCATGGCCAATGAAGAACGAACGAGTTGCAATCACAGAAGTGACACAAAGGCTCAGATGGCAATCTCAGGGCCACGAAACAACATCAAAGGGAACCCAAACTAACAGTGAGGTTGTGTCAATCGATGGATCAGGTCCATGAACCCTCAGTGACCCTCTAGCTTAGCGAAACCCTCCACCTGTACATAGAATACTAAAAGGGATGATGATCATGTATCCAGTGGTGGATGACAAAGCACAGAAGAGTAATAAAACCTTTGAAGGCATCAATACAGAAGCAGTTCGAGCAATCAACAAAGTGAAAGCATAAACAAAGCTAAAAAAATTTGAAGTATAAAGAGATAGAGTA